>JAJPUD010000531.1:116514-164422 GCA_023553655.1 Myrmecobius fasciatus | reverse complement strand
CTCAGGTTTTTTTCTTTCTAGATCGTTTCTCTTGTGCAGCAAGATAACCATATAAATATGTATACATATATTGGGTTTATCATGCATTTTAACATTTAACATGAATTGGACTACCTGCCATCTAGGGAGGGGGTGGGAGAAAGAAAGGAAAAATTTGGAACAGAAAACTTGGCAAGAGTCAATGTTGAAAAATTACCCATGCATATGTTTTGTAAATAAAAAGCTTTAGTAAATTAAAAAAAAAAGAAAATTAAGAAAAACTTTAATTTTTAAAAAAAAGGATCAGAGACGGGCTGATTTTTAAGTCGTAAAAAACAAACTAGTGAAAGAGAAGGATTAAAGGATTGCAGACAGGGCATAGCCCGTTCTTTAGAAAAATTAGTAGCATCATAGTATTTAGAGGTAGAGGAAACCTTAAGAACAACAGGTTCTTATCTTAGAATTAATGGAAAGGTATTTTTTTAAGGGAGTAAAAGGTTGCCCCCGAATTTGGATGGAGAAAAATTACATTTCTATTTTTACTAATGTTTAACTGAAATTTAGTATTATCTTCTACTATGATTTAAAAAAAAAAAAACCTGTGGATACTATAGAACTATAAAAAGGTTAAGAAACTCTGATCTAATTCAATCCCTTCATTTTAGAAATGAGCTGAGGCTCAGAGGGCAAGTTACTTGCCCAAGGCCACATAAGCAGTCACTCTCAGCAGAACCCGAACCAAAATCTCTGCTGCTCAGTAAAGCGCAGCTGGAGGCTGCAAAAGCCGATTAACTACAGGCTGATTTCTATAGCCCTCCATTAATTAAAAACCCGAGGTAACCCTAAGTGTTCAGAAATGTTTTGCTTATTTAAAGTCCAGGCCCTGAACGGTTCCCAAAGAGAGCACATTCACTAACGCAGGTTTGCTGGAAGGGCAAGGAGGAACCTCAGACGCGGGTCACCTGTCACTTGAACCTTTAGTCTTGGTGGGATCCCTGGGAAACTACAGAGAGCGCAATTCCGGCTGCGCAGGCGCCCTAGAGGAATAGGGTGGCGAGGGGCGGGGAAGATGAGACCAGAACGCGTCCATCTAGAAGGAAATGCGCGTGCGTTTGCTTTCATGTCCCACGCAGGACGCCGTAGAGATTATAAAAAGCAGCTCCGGGGCCCGTCACGCTCTTTTTGAACAAGTAAAGCGGCTGGCTCGGTGATATGGGTAAGGTTAACTGGCCCTGTTCTCTGGGCTGGAGCCCTTCCTTGCTTCTCTTCCCCTGCCTCTCCTCTCACTGAGACTCCCCTGAGTCTTGGACCAACTTGTAATCTTATCTCCGAGTGGTTTTCTTGCGTTTGTCCTGTTGGGTAATACCCCTGATCTGTTGGAATTGTTTTTCCTATCCTTAGGCTTCCTCCATGTGTACGACCTCCTGTTTCCTCCCTGGGCTTTCGGGAGTCGGGGCACCAGCGTTTGCTTAGACTTTGGCGGCATTTTAACTTAAATGATAAAATATGTAAAAGTGAAATTAAGTGCTAGCTTCTTGTTCCCACCCCGCTTTTACTCCATATTTGGCCATCGTTCTTAAATTTGTCCTGGAATACTCAAGCAGGGTTTCTTAACTTTAGATTGTATGTATCCGCTTTACTTTAATTTATCCTTGATAGCACTCCGAATTTATATTATTTAAAAATACACTTTAGAAGGCGCTTCAAGACAAACTAGGAGCCTAAAGGACTCCCATGGTTAAATAAATCGTTTAAATCTTCCATTTTCCTTTTCATATTTTTGCCATCATGCTATAGTTTCCTTTTTTTTTTTTTTTTTGCTGAGGCAATTGGGGTTAAGTGACTTGCCCAGGGTCACACAGCTAGGGAGTGTTAAGTGTCTGAGACCAGATTTGAACTCTGGTCTTCCTGACTTCAGGGCTGGTGCTCTATCCACTGCGCCACCTAGCTTTCTCCCCCCCTATAGTTTCTTTAAAGTTTTATTTATTATATTTGGTCTCCATACGTAATCCACTGAAGGAATTGTGGTTTCATTTACTTTGAAGGTGCTAACTTCTAATCTAGCTCTAGATGGCAACAACTTGTTTGCATTAATAATTGAATACAGTATTTTTATATGATACTACTTTTACACCCATTCTTGTAGGTAAGGACCTTTAAGTAACAAATGAAAAGAGTCATACCCAGTAAAACTGAGAACCCTATTGTCACAATTCTTTATGTAATAACCAGATCACAGGATGAAATTAAAATTTTCCTTTACAAAAGCCAGGAGTTAAGTATAAACATCTTTAACTTGCAAAAAGGTTAAATAGCTTGTGGGGGAGGAGTTTGACCTGGAAAGATTTATGGGTCAGATTACTTTTGTAGTGAGTGGAAAAGGGTTGGGGCCAGGAGATCAATTAGGAAAGAGGCTCTATAGGGAGAAGATAAGCAATTCTGTTGGCATTGATTAAATTCTGACCATATATCCAGCCCTGAGATTTGGGGTTGGGAGGGGAAGGACAAAACAAAGAAGTTGAAAGGAGTGAAGAGGCTGCCAGGAATTGAAAAATCTGAGTTCAAGTGCATCGTCAGACACTTAATAGTTGTGTGATGCTGGCAATTTCTGTCTCAATCCACTGGAGAAGAAAATGGCAAATCGCTCCAGTAGCTAAAAAAAACTGTTGAGGGTATTGCCCATAATGCCAGATTGAACTACAACTACTGAATCCGAGAGAGCTAAGTAAGATCTGCCAAGTGAGGTATGGAGCAAAAAAATGGAAGCATTTTTGTACTTAGAAATAACTTGATGTATTTGTCTAGTGTCTGGAATATAGTCAGTGATGGTTGATTAATTGTAATGTAACATTTGTTTTGTTAGATGTCAAAAATACTTGTTCTAAATTTTTTGCATTAAGGTAAAATAGTAACTTTTCAAAGGATTTGCATTCAAACTTCAGTTTTGCAGCTTTTTGACAATAACTGGCTGCCCTCGGGTATAACGCCTGATAATTATAGATTGCCCAACTGATTAATGGATTATATAGGACATTATTAGAAAAACCAAGATACTAAAATGAGTGAAAAAGAAGAGGTGGCCAAATTGAATTACATCCTGATAACTACAATCCTGGTCCCTTCTCACCTTAGACATAACATTTCCACTGCTTGTCACTGGACAAGGAAACAGCTTTAGGGATATTAACTCAGTGGTGGATTGATCAAAGAAGTGACCTTGTCAAAATAATCTCAGCCATGGCCATTTTAGGAAAGAGTTAAATTATTTTATTGAGAAGCACTAGTGGTGAGCACCTTGTGTGAAGTTGGCCAAAAAGCAGGATGATGGCTAACTGAAAGTTATGAGAAAATCTGTACCTGGAAGAAGAGAAATGAATCTGAGCCCTTTCTAGAGTATTCAGATGGATTATAGTAAAATGCTACCTGTGGGTAGACTAAAGTACTTAATGATTATGATTACCAGAACAGGGTGGATTGAAACTTATCCCTTAAATTCTGCTGCTGCTTCAGAGGTGAGCCAGATAATTTAAGAACAAATAATTCTTAGGTTTGGATTAGTAAAAAGAGTTGATTCCGAAATGGGACTGATTTTATGGCCCTTGTTCTAGAAAATGTACAGCATGGACATTCATTGGGAGATTGGTCCCTAGTCAGACATGGGGCTTTCCCCTAATGAAATGTTATATGGAATTTCCTAATTGAGAAGGAGCCAGGGACTCCCTTCATTTGAGAGTAAATACAGGTTAAGAGTGGTGTCATCCTCCCTTTCAGAGGTCCATTGTAGAAGCTTGCTGGCACAGACCCCAATAGGAATGGGTCTTATCATATAGTATTGGTTACAGAGACTTGCCGTAAGAACTGCTGAAAAGGGTTGGACCCATTACACTGAGGTAAAGGCACCTATACAGGAACCACAGGAGTGGGAGGATGATAAAGATCATCTTTAAGGATCTTCCATAAGAATCCTCAATTATTTTATTTTTAAAGCTTTTTGTTTGCATAACATGTATGGGTAGTTCAACATTGATCCTTACAAAGCTTTCCAATACAAATTTCCTCCCCTAGGCAGGAAGTCCACTACATGTTAATTATATTAAAATACTTGACAAGTTGAATATATATACATATTTACATACTTAATCATAAAAAATATCTGAGAAAGGAAACCCAATGCAAACAAACATCGATAGAAATCATGGAAATGATATGTTATGGTCCACATTTCATATCTCTCTCTGGGTGCATATGGCTTTCTTCGCTGAACAATTGGAACTGGTTTGTGACATTTCATTGTTGAAGAGAGCCATATTCGTCAGAATTGATCGTTGCATAATGTTGCTGTGTATAACGATCTCCTGGTTCTGCTTGTTTCACTCAACATCAGTTCATGCAAGTCTCTCCAGGCCTCTCTGAAATCATCCTGCTGGTTGTTCATATACCATAATTTATTCAGCCACTCTCCAGTTGATGGGCATCCACTCGGTTTCCAGTTTCTAGCTACTACAAAAAAAGGGCTGCCACAAACATTCTTACACATGTGGGGCCCTTTCCCTCCTTTAAGATCTCTGGGATATAAGCCCAATAGAAATACTGCTGGGTCAAAGGGTATTATGCACAGTTTGATAACTTTTTGAGCATAGCTCCAAATTACTCTCCAGAATGGTTGGATCCGTTCACAGTTCCACCAACAATGTATCAGTGTCCCAGTTTTCCCACATCCCCTCCAACATTTGTCATTATCTTTTCCTGTCATTTTAGCCAATCTGACAGGTGTGTAGTGGTACTTCAGAGTTGTCTTAATTTGCATTTCTCTCATCAATAGTGATTTGGAGCACCTTTTCATATGACTAGAAATGGTTTTAATTTCAGCATCTGAAAATTGTCTGTTCATATCCCTTGACGATTTATCTATTGAAGAGTGGCTTGAATTCTTATAAATATGAGATAATTCTCTATTTTAGAAACCCTCAATAATTATGAGATTACTTCTATGGGTCAGTATGTTGTGTCTTCCCCTTATTGTGAGCTATTGTATACTTAAATAGCATTCTAGTCTACCAAATACTGAAGAGAAATGTAAGTCCAAACAGCCATCACATGTGTGATGTGGTCACTTGTAAGCAGAGAAGTACTAAGGAGAAACCAAAATTAGAGATGTCCCCAGAACCACAATATCAGTATGAAAGGAAATTCCTTGTCCCTACTGGTCAAATGTTTGGGACCTTTGTGAATCCTCACCAAAATGTAGTGAATACATATGGCTTTGGAAAATGGTCCCAGGGTGGATTGTGTAGGGGGAGTAAATATTAGCTTTGAGGTGCTAGAGCCAATTACAAAAGTTCCAGCTAGAGAATCCTCCCAAGATAAGGCTGCCCATAGGGGCAGCTTAGAGTAAAAATCCAGCCTCAGACACTTCTCAACTTTGTAACCTTAGGCAAGTCACTTAGCCCCAATTGCTTTGCCAGAAAAAATCAAGACAATCCGATGTCTTGATAAAAGTCTGATCTAAAACAAACCCTGGATTTGGCAGGTATGATTGCTTGGGTGGAATGGGTAAAATATATTGTGAAGGACATGAATAAAGTGATTGTCCTTGTGCTGTGGGCCTGCTCTTCTGTGTTTGGTGTGTGTTCCACTAGGGAGTACATCTGCTTGCTGAGTAGAGAGATTCTCTCACTCTAAAGGAGCATTGGTTGTAACCATTCCTGCAACTGAGGAAGCAGTAGACAGTGACAGCCCATTCCAGGCTTGTTCCCCAACTGAGCTTAAAAATTTACTTGATTTTCCTCATTTCTCTAGCAGAATGGAAAAGCCATGGATCCAGGGAATATGCCCTCGGGGAAATGAAGCAAGTAAGTTCAGGAATTCTACAAACCATCTCAGTCATTAACAGGTTTCAAAATTTTGCTATTTGGAAACTACTCTTGTAATAAAATATTTTATTCGTTAGAACAGTATTAGTTATAACAATAAGTCAGATTGATTAATCTGAGTTACCCACTTTTAGTCCATATGTGCTTGGTATTCCTTAGAAAAGTTCTCTTAGCCTTGATCAAGAAATAATTCTTTGATTTCTCAGTGTTTTTAAAACTAAACTGAAATTTCAAGCATGTTTTTACCTGTATTCTTGGTGGAGACCAGATTAGAATGTTGAGTGTTTACAAATTGGTGCTCAGACAAATGAATTAATTGTAGTCATTCTTTCATTCTAGTAATCACTAGGAAAGAATATACATCTTACTTGCATTGGGATAGCCCCTCTAAGACTCAATTCTCAGTGGTTCAAGATTTTTACCTCAGAATTGGCTCCTTTTTGTTACCAGGCTTACATTCCATTTGGGCTGAATAAGATGTGCCTGTGTTACCAGAATTGTGCTTATAAAGAGAATTCCTGATTTAGTGAGGACCATAAATTGCCCCTAGAGGCGTTACAATTGAGGCTGTTGTACCTCATTTGTGTCATTAGGTGGCAAAGAGAAAGAGGCTATGTCTACGCTCAGTGCTCTGACCCAGTGAGCACTTAGAATGATTAATAGCCTGACATTTGAACAATTGCTTGACTTTTCTTATGTTGTTGGATTTTGGTTGACAACTTGAACCCTCACAAAACTTGACATTTTTTTTTACTCTTTCAGGTTGTCGTGGTGCTAGAATTATTAACACTGTTTTCAAGGCTTTTTTGGCAAGAGGTGAAAGAAACGGGCCAGACTGAGCAGATGGGCCTAAATGGTGAGGATTCCATTTGGGTAAAGATTTGTGTTGTAAGTCAATTTATGTTACTTCAGAATTCAGAGAAGTGTATATAAACTAGAGCAGTGTTATGTTTGAAAAAGTGCTGAGGTCAAATTTCCAAATGACAAATCTTATTTTATTAATAATGAAGAATGCTGCCTTTAATCCACGACCATTACAGATACGGCTGCTGCTGCTGCAGTGCTGGGCTGTACCTGTATCTTTGGGTAGCAAAGAGGAAGTGGCTTTTTCTACGCTCAGTGTTCAGAAATTGTGAGCACTAAGAATGGTTGATTGCCAAACATGTTTTTTTTTTAATTTCCCAGTTATAGATGATTTTTAAATATACATATGTAGGTCCTTGATCATGTGGGCCTTGGGTACATTACAAGAGAAGGGGAGAACAAATCTAATCTGTTGGATGGGGTGTTAATTTTTTTTTATTAGTAAACAAATTAGCATCATGTAGGAATTATGATCCACTTAACAGTGCTACTTAAAAAGTAGTTTGTCCTGAAGTAGTATTAAATAAGCACCTGCTGTGTGAAGCACTGGTTAAATGGTCTCTATCATACTCTTTAGTACTCAAATTATTTGGGCTTTGAACTAATTTAAGCTTTGACTTTCCAAACAAGACTACAGGATCTTCTGAAAAATAATTTCATCTTTTCCTTTTGTGGGATGTATGTGGTTAATGTGCATATCTGACCCTTTTTTTGACAGTGAAATGAAGCCCAAGTAGCTTTTGTTTAGGTTGGATTCCTTGCTGTTTGTCCACTATCTATGAAATCCATGCTTAATGGCCTCAGTCTTGGGTGAGTGCAACATGAAGGTCAAGTATTTGGATTGTTGGTGTGGTGGGATCTTCCTCTCTTCCAGGCATTATGGTGATTGCTGCTTAGACTCAGTTTAATAATAACTTGTGAGCATTCAGAATGATTAATAGCCTTACAGTGTTTCTGTGTATAATGGGATGCTGATGGCAATTGAAAACTGTTGTCTTTTTACTTATTTTCGGGTGTAATTAGATCTCATAAGCAGGGTAACTCTTAGCATATTGATGGTTCTGGTTATCTGAATTTTCCTGGCCGAAGGTTAATTCATTCATGCAATGAAATTACCTGCAAAGGTTATTTGGAGCACTAGGAAAATCAGTAAAATTCACCTAGGAATCCAGGTAAATCCACTGTCAGTGTCAGGATTTGGTCCAACAATCTATTGTTACTGTGCTTGTGTAACAGTTTCCCTACTTGTGTTGTGCCTCTTAATGACTACTATAAG
Organism: Myrmecobius fasciatus; assembly: GCA_023553655.1. Lineage (NCBI taxonomy): Eukaryota > Metazoa > Chordata > Mammalia > Dasyuromorphia > Myrmecobiidae > Myrmecobius > Myrmecobius fasciatus. Next base: position 156,430 of record JAJPUD010000531.1, on the reverse strand, counting down.
CATAAGCAAAAAAAAAAAAGTATGCCTAAAATGCAGGTCTTGGATATTTTTGGTCTGAATAGCTTTTTAACCCAGCAACCCAAACCACTAGGATGGTGATGCAAAGAACTTTGCTTCTCAAATAATTTTTTTATATCAAACAAGCTTTCTTTAAGCTGGAAAAAAGAAGCCAATAAAGAGCACTAGATCTAATCTCACTTAGGGTGGTTCCCAGAACTTGGAATTTAAACAAGCTGAGGACAATAAGTTGAAATAATTTAGAAAGAAGTTTTAAGCCATTCACCCAGAAAAGTAATCTGCTACCCCCAATTTGCTAGCAAGGAGAAGATATAATTTCCAAATAAAGACATGTGGGTTGCTTGAAATGAATAATGGGAAAAAACCCCTCACATTTCTTGCATCAATCTTCAGATCTGACTAGGGTTCTCATCAACATAACCAGGTCTGAGTTAAGCATTAAATTTGGTCTCTAAGCAACAGGTTTGGTTTCTCAGCCATGCAGGACTAGATTCAAACATGTTTTTTTGACAGTGCATTTTAGGTTTGAGTTAGTCTTTATGGATCAGAGTATAATTATTTGAAAATATACTTAGGAAGCAAAAACTTAGCAATTACTATCTGCTCTGTATATGAAGACTAGAAGTTCTGTTAAGACAGGGATAACCAAGAAATTACTGTTGGCTATTTAGCCATCACCAATTGTCTTTTCCCAGCTCTGCCTGCCTTGTAAAATTGTGAATGATGATCAGGTTTTGGAGAAATCAACTATTTTTGACATCAAATAGGATAGGTAGAAAATGCCTAACCTGAGTGATTTGTTATAAAGTGCTCTTTAACACAGACACATACCCCATGTCTCAATCTTACTTTAGCTTCTGCATCTGTTTTTTGTTTTGTTTAGGGGAAGGAGAGGATAGTTAAACTGGAATGTTAATTGTCATGGATGTGACTTTCTGAACTTGGTAAAATATTGAAAAAAGACCTAGCTTTCTCTACTCTACAATTGACTAAATACTCTTAAGATATAAATATACTTGACAAGTGTTGGTTTCATGTCAGAGTTGGGATTAACTATATTAACATGTTAGTAAAAAGAATAAACTATCCTTCAATAAATTAAAGGTACAAGATTAGAATGGCTTTTTTAAAGCAAGAGAAAATGGCTACTTTGGCTTGGGAAAAATAAACATTTTTATAGAACTAAAGTGTTAATGGATTTACAAGGGATTTATCAGGTGGTTTCTTTGTTTTAAAGGGCAATATACCAATATTACTCGGATGTCTCATTTTAAGGCACTATATTCATGTTTGTGGTGGTGTTTTTTGGGGGTTTTTTGCTGAGGCAATTGGGGTTAAGTGGCTTGCCTAGGGTCACACAACTAGGAATGTTAAATGTCTGAGACCAGATTTGAACTTGGGTCCTCCTGACTTAAAGGCTGGTGCTCTACTCACTGCCCCACTTCATCCCTTCAAGTTTTTGCCTTGTTTACCATATATTGGTTTACTTCCTATCTAGGGGAGGAATTGGAAGCTTTAATTAAAAAGGAAGAAAAGTTAATATTTCCCCCCACAGTTTTACATTACACTTTGTTTTCCAGTTTAATTTTTGAGATTAGATTTCTTTTTTTCCTTAACTTATACTGAGGGTGCCTGACATTACTTTCATAAAGAGTTCACAAAGTAGGTATTCTGCACAATTGAGTTTTACATTAAACAATCAACAAGCAGACATTCAAATACATAAAGAAAAAGGATCAAATTAAAACTAAATTTGGCTTTATTGTGATTTTAGTTTGTCTTCACTGTAATAAAATAACCCAAGTACCTTGTCTTTTTTTTGTTCATTTAGACTATTAAATTTCAGACTTGATGTTAGCAGTTACTTTTGAAACTTGGAACTGGACCCATCCGTGCTACTGAGTAACTCAAAGGTGAGCAGTAATTCTCAGTGAGTGGGCTTTGTTCTGTGTTAAGGCAGGTGGGTAAATTGAGTCAGCTATTTCTGTTTAGATGAATAGATTATGGCACACAGAAGTCATTTGCAAGATAATCATTCTGGCTTTTACCCCACTTTTTTGTGAAGACAGTTTGATAATAAAGGAGGAAAAAAGGTGTTTGCTTATTCATAGAAACTGGTAAGAATAGGAATATTTGGTGCCAAGAGTATGATGGTGACTTATCCCAAATTACCTGAATATCTAGTTTCAGAAAGTTACAGAATGCTTACCATGAAGCCTGGCACATAGTAGGCACTTAATAAATGTTGCTTGATTTGCTGTACATTAGCCACACCTCAATTAGAACAGCTAGAATGGTGTTTGTAGGATTGGGTTTTGTTAAAGCTTTCAGAGGAGAGGTCCCTCTGGCTCATGGCTTTAGTGTAAAGGCCAAAGAATTTCAAAAGTGTAAGCAGCTGATAAGCTTTGCATGCTTCCATACTTTTACAGGGCTTACATACTTTAAAACTTCACCATAGATAGCATCAGGAAGGTCAGGTGAACAGAAAATATGTGGCAAAAGTATTGAGATTTTTTTAAACTGATTTTCTTTTAGACATTTAATTGCTAAATAGGTCCCTGGTTGCAAAATTATTCCCTTGGGTATGAATAGTACCACTTTGTAAAGCAAAATGCAGATTTGATTGCTTACATGCTTCAGGATCACATAAGATGATAGGAAAATCCAAATCTTTTTAAAGGGCTTCACTACCTATTTATGAGTGCAATTCTTGAATGAACAAACTTTTGATTGCCTTAATTACGGTTTTATTCCTGCAGTGAAAGGATGGGCCTATGAGAAATGTGGAAAGACTGGAAGAGGAAGAATCCAGGCCAGAAGCACTAGAATGGATTTCCCAGTGAATTTTGAAATAGCAGCATGTTTTCCTTATGCTTAGCATGTTGTATACGGATGGTCCTGTTTGCCAGCTACTTTTCTGATTTCCTTTTTCTCCAACTTAAAATGTCTTCCTGATTAGAGGAGCTGGTCGATCATTTTGGCCTTCCCTCTGCTGGAGGGCCTAATAAACTTTTCTCTAAAACTTTCCTGTTTTGAGTCCATTTGTCAGCCAAAATCTTGGTGTCAGGAGAGAGCTGCCTTCCTATCAATCACATCTCTAGCAAAATTGATCTGTGTGCCCATGTCTTCCGTTTTGGGAAATCACACTTCCTAGAAATCTGGGCTTGTGCAGATCTGGCCTCCCATTTTATTAGCTGTGTCATCTGTACTGAGCTGAAATAAGTGTCAGCTTCTACTTAAAACATTGCAAGGGATTTGTGTGACCTGGGGCAGGATAAGTCAGGGTGGCTCAAAGAATTCCTGGTGGGTCATCTGAGAGACCTGGACTAGAGCCCAGGCTAAGTTCATTGAACCTCTCTCAGGTCTTAGCCCTGACTTCAGAAGTATTACAGAAAACATTGGTCTGAGGGAATTTGGAGGAAAATAAACTTGAAGGTGAGCCTTTAGGAGCCCCTATAGACTGGGACCATTACATAAAATGCTGCCAATTATCTTAATTAGGTTAAAAAAACAAACTGCAGAAGCTTGCTTTGAAGGAAGAAGTAGATGGAATAACCTCAAATCCTAAGAAAACCTAGTGACAGTCCCTTTTGCAAAGCTTTACCCTCTCCACACCTGTCATCCAGGTAAAAGGCAAATGTGAATGCCAGTGCTATTAGGTTTGTTGTACATGACTGAATGTTGATGGACTTGGGCCACTTAATCTGTGCCCTACCCATCTTTACACTTGGAAAAAAACAGGTATGCCCATTGATTTATTGGGACATGAGATCTCGGGGTTTTTTAGTATTATGTGGACAACACCCTAAATTGGCATTCCCAAATTTTTCTATCCCCCAGCCCTAAAGGAGAGTTATTGGATCTTCCCTGATTAATTTGGGCTTCAGGGGAGAGACATGGGCCATCTGAGGATATTGAGTCAGTAATGACTAACAACCCACATTGCACAAAGATCCTTAACTCATAAGGATCAGATTAATTCTCTCATGGTCCTGGGGTCACTTGTGCCCAACTCCTTGTCAGTTCTGTCTCCAGTTTAATTTTTACCATGTCATTTGCCTCCCATCCACCCAGATAGCCACTTTTTGCACACCTGGCCCAGTCTCCTGAATTTTACAGGCTCCCTATCATTACTTAGGAGTTAGGATGAGGTCTCCAATTCCGCCACCCTCCCCAGAAGTCTTTCTCTTCCCTACTCCCATGGCCAGGGGATGTAGTGCTTTTGATTTGGAAGCTCCAGGTGGCTCTCCTCCCTTGATTTATTCCCTAAGTGACCATTTCAGAGCCATTGGTGCCCAGCCAGGTGCCCAGCCTTGCTCATTTACAGCAGCCCCAGACCAAGACGAGACATTGTGAAGGTGCCTGGGGCTGCTGCCTGTGGATCCAAGACTAACCCACCATTGTGCAGCCATCTTTTATCTGCCTTGTGCCCTTCCTGACTCAACTTGTAGACCAGTGCATTCAAGATGTGGGATTTTATTACCTATAAGGTTCCCTAAAGATCACTGATAAATTATGAAGACAGTCAACCAGACTTTCAATCTTATTACATCATAAAAGACGCCATTTTTAATGTTGCTTATACTATAATTCTGTCAAAAGTGGAATCTTGAGAAACTGGAGGAAATTGTGGCCTCTGGAAATGTTTTCAAAGGAATTTGAAGGTTTGGGATCCTGAGGCCTTGGCACAGCGCTGTGAAATTTTGAGAATTCTCAACCTCCAATGGACAAACCTAAGGAAATTCCAGTGGGCTGAAGGTGACATTGAGGATACTGTCAAGTTTTCATATCCCAAAGATGACAGTAAATAAGGACATTGGGGGGACACTGTTTTTGCTTTTGATGGAATTGTAAGTTGGTAGACAGGCCAATCCTGTTACATTCCCCAGAAGCTCATGCAGTTGCATGTCCTGTGGGGAGCCAGTTGCTAGCACTATCCAGGATTCTATTTATGCAAAGGATAGAAAATGGTAATATTTATCTTAACAGCTCCCAAGCTGTGTCATGGGATCAGTACAGTTTCCCCTTAATCTGCATCTTCACTTGCAAAAGTGATTGGTCACAGTGAGTCATGTAAAATAACTGGTTTTGTGATGTGAGTACACTATCCATGTTGTTGTATGTCATGAGATACCCAATTGTAGAGAGAATTTATGCATACCCCTAGCCTAGCCATTCTGCTAGTAATGTGCCTTTCTCTTCTGTATGCCACCCTACTCTTCTGAATACGAGTAGCCAATCAGGGTATTTGGGATGTATGATAAGCAGAATTTTTGGCTGACCAACATTCAACATAATGGATAGCTAATGAGTTTTTATACTTTTAATTATGTTGAAATTTCCAAGAAGTAATTTGAAGCTTTTACATTTTATTTTAAGAAAAAAACTGATAAAAATATTGAATTAAGGGACAGCTAGGTGGTGCAATAGAGCACCAGCCCTGAAGTCAGGAGGACCTGAGTTCAAATGTGATCTCAGACACTTAACACTTCCTGGCTGTGTGACCCCGGGCAAGTCACTTAACCTCAATTGCCTCAGCAAAAAAAAAAAAAAAAAAAAATTAAAAATGAGCACTGAAAATCTTGGAGGTGATTTTTAAAAAATAATTGTGATAAAGGTATTTTAGAGGTTTTTTTAAAATGAAAGAAATGTGTTTAATATTTCTTTCAAGGAAGAAGCATTTACATTTTAATGTTGGCAAAACTGGAGTATAAATTTGACCTTTGCATCTTGCTTTGAACTTTATAATCTGATGAGTCATTACCAAAAAACAGCTTGCTCTGTGGGGTAAGGGTAATCTTCACACCTCTCCCACTATTGTAACCGTGTGTCTCTTACTGGGAAAGGAGTTAAGTACTATTTATTAAATGGAAATGAAAAATAAACTTGCAACTTGGAATTATTTAAATATAGCTTACTAAAATCCTGTCCTTGAAAGACCATTCCAATAGGAAAGGTTTTGACACCATGTATATGCACATTTATGTATGTATAATATAGTATTCTTAGGTTTTTTTGATTTTGCTTAATTTTACATTAGTATTAAAAGTATGAAAAAATTCTGTCATAGATACAAGTTATATAGCCTAGACTGACAGTCTAGGAAAGTACCTAAAAAAGAGTGCTTTCTAGACTGCGTGATCATTATTATTTATCTAGACTGACAGCCCAGGAGAGTGCTGTCTAGACTGAAAGTCTAAAAAATAATGCTTTCTAGACTGACAAGAAAAGTGTCTAGAAAAAGAATGCTATCTGGACTGTCTAGCAAAAAGTGCTTTCAAGACTGAAAGTCCAGAAAAGTAACTGGAAAAGACTGCTTGACTGAAAATCCAGAAAAGTGTCTGGAAAAGAGTGCTTTTTGGATTGACAATTTAGAAAAATGTCTGGAAGAAAGTCTGGGAAAGAGTACTTTCTAGGCTGTCTAGAAAAGAGTCAGGGAAGGAGTGTTTTCTAGACTAGTCTAGAAAGTGTATATATTATGTATCTTCCGAGATTATATTATAGCAGTCATGGTGAGAGAAATAATGAGATTATAATAACTGTCTCAGTCCAGCTTTCTCAATTTAGTCTAATATTTCCCAGGGCAGTCTTCTGCAGGTCCTGTCCCAGCCTCAAGCCCTTATCTGGAGCACACAGGGGCTTTATTAGAAAGCATTAAGCCTATGAAGCACCCATCTGCAGCCCTGAGCAGGGCTCTGGATTTTCCTAGCTGGAAGATCATTTGCCTGTCTCTCCAAATTGAGCTGGTTCTACTTTCTGCCCCAAGGATTTAAGATGGAAGTTCTCATTAATACAAAACCCATAGAACAATGCTGAAGAGATTTAATAATGGTTTTAGAAGAATTTAGAAAATGAAAGTTCACCCTCTGAATAGGTCATAACTGATTTTTTTTTTTTACTTTAATCATCTGACTTTACCTTAGAGTGCATTCAAAGAGCTTTCCGTGGTGTGTTCTGGCCTCCTTGCAATAGGTTGTTTAAGTAGGAGTGTAGCCAGTTTTGTCCCTCAGCCTGGGGAAGCAATCATTTTGAATGTTAATGAGAACTTGGAGGCTCCACAGAAGGGGAAAGTTTGGGGAGGGAAAGGGAGTAAATGTGGCTTTAATAAGGCAAAGAAGAAAAACTACCAGAAATGAGGGGAAAGAAAATTGGCTCAAATCTATTCTGTTGCTTTGCTTTTAACTCTGGTGCTAGATTGTTGAGCAAGGAGTGGGTGCAATGGGTATGAGAGCATCAGTCTCCCTAGGAGGCATTGCAGTTCAGATGAATGGATAATTTTAGGATGAAGACTCAATTTTTATAATATCTTGGGTGATGCAAAAAGGACTTTATTATTAATCTTCCCAGCTAATGGGAGAACATTTCTATTCTGTACCTTTAGGCGAACTCCTATCCATTCAATAAACATTCTTGCCTCCAAATATGCCTCTTAGGAATATCCTCTCCTTTGGAAGATATATTAGGTTGCCTGGACATCAGATGTATCACAAGCCCCATTTTAGTGGTGTCTCAAATCACCCCACAAAGAGGCTAAAGATTTACCCAACTCCAATTTGTCAGAGAAATATGGAAGGTACCAAGTTAGCCCTTCCCAAAGACTGGGCAGGGGAGTCAAGAAAGGGGAGTTGAAGAAATCCACTCAATTGAGAGAAACCAATAGGGTATTGAGATAGAATGGAGGTTACAGCTTAAACCTCCAACCTACAGGAGTCCCCAAATAACCCAGAGCAAAGAAAATTAGGTGGAAAGGAATGCCATTATGACATGTCAAGGACTGTGAATAAGAGAATTTGTCCACAGTGATTAAATCTCCCCAATAAATCCTCAAGGAGCAGTTGTTGCAAACAATGGTGGCAGCTCAGATATACCAGTGGCAATCACATAAAAGCTCTTTATTTACAACAATATCCAACAAAAAAAAATTGTTTTTTGTAAAAACAGCATTATGATTCCCTTGGTCTATACTAATACAGATCTTTCCTTAATGAGGAAAGATTGCACAGTTAAGACTAATTCCTCTGCACAGTCGATTTCTACTTGCTACCCAACCTTTTAGCTATGGTTGCCAAGTTCTCACATTATTGACCTGGATGTCTGCAGGGCTTAGGACAATAATCTTGTAAGGATTGCAGGTACATTTTTCCATGGACGAAAAGCTGTTGTAGCTTATGAGAACTTCCTATTGGTGAAGAGCTCACTCTAGTGAAGGAAAGGGGAAAGCAGAGACAGATAAATAATGAATTCTTGTCGAGGCGGGGCCAGGAAAGGGACCTAATTGTTCTGTTATATTTGTGTTTAAAAAAAAAAAAATCTATTTTTGGAGCTGGAGAAGAAAGCTGACCTCCAGCAAATGACAAGTGTTTTGTATTCAGGACCAGAGAGGAGAAGAGGGGATGATATTAAGTCCATTCCTTTGGGGTTTTTTTAGATCCTCAACTCCTGTTTAATTTCAAATTGTGTCTAGGGAGTTTGCGTTTCATCGCCACGACTGTGGAAGGGAAGAATTCAGATCTCTCCTAACCGCGGAGAGCCAACACCTTTCCTCATAGGAAGTAGCTACGGAGCGGACGGATTAGAGAAAGCACTTCTACCGGTGACACTGGCTTGGCTGCAGCCAGAGCTCCGTTTCCTGCGCCCTCCAGCGGGCCTGCAGAGCCCTTTGTCTAACCGCCTCGCAGGACGCAGAGGCGGGCCGGTCCTTTAGGAGTATTTGGTATTGGATATCTTTTTCCAGAGCAAGGTCTTGAGGTTACTGAGCACCAAGGAGTGGTGCACCTCCATCTGGCTGGCCAGGCCGCTCAGAGTCATGCAGATCTGGAGCTCCTTCTGCAGCTCCTCCTGGAGGTCTGCCGGCGTGCCGGACAGCAGGTAGTCCTTGAGCAGCGCGCACACCTTGGCTAGGTTGGGCTGCAGCAGGTCACTCTTGCACTGCTTCATCAGCCGGTCGCAGGGGGCGGTGCAGTCCTGCCCGTAGGTGCAGTCGGCGTTCTGCTCACAGTGGCGGCCCCGCAGGAAAGCGCGGACCGCCGCCTCCGGCGCCACCTGGCCCAGATCAGCCATCTTGAAGTCAAACTTGGCGTTGTAGCCCACGTTGGCAGAGCTGGTCTCGCAGATGTAGAAGACCCCGTAGGTGCCGTGGAAGACCTCTTCCACAAACTCCAGCAGGCCGATGGCTATCTTGGCCCTGCGCGGCCACGCTGGCGCGAACCACTGCTGGATGAGCCTGTGGAGGCCGGAGGGCAGCAGCGGTCTCAGGAAGGGGGGCACCTCGGTCCCGTACAGGGAGCTGTGGGGGATCTTCTCCGTGAGGTACAGGTCCCCGCAGTGCCCCAGGAGCTTGGACGTGTGCTCCTTCTCGTGCAGGGACAGCATGAGGAGAAACTCGTTGAGCTGCAGCAGGGCCCAGATGGACTTGGCTTCCGCAAGAGACACCTTCCCATCCTGGTTGACGTCCGCCATGGTGATGATCTGGCCCACCAGGCCGGCGAGAGAGGGCTGGTCTCCAAGGTTACCCTGCCAGATGGAGCCAAAGAGACCTATTACTTCTCGGGCAGGTCAGAAGTCTGACAACGACGCCCTCCGGACTTGGTTCCACCCAGCCTATCCGCCCACAAGCAAGATTTCTTGGTGCTACTGCTAGCTACGCTGCACCTTTTTTTTTTTTTTTTTTAAACTAAAGCTTTTTATTTTCAAAACATGTACGTGGATAATTTTTCACCATTGGCCCTTGCAAAACCTTGGGTTCCAAATTTTCCATTCCTTCCCCCCACCCCCTCCCCTAGATGGCAAGTATTCCAATATATGTTAACCATGGTAAAAATATGTTAAATCCAATATATGCATATGCATTCTTGCTTCGCAAGAAAAATCAAATCAGAAAGAAGACAAAAATGAGAAAGAAAACAAAATGCAAGCAAATAACAAAAAGAACGAGAATGCCATGTTGTCATCCACACTCAGTCCCCACAGTCCTCTTTGGGGGTAGGTGGCTCTCCTCATCACAAGATCATTGGAACTGGCCTGGATCATCTCATTGTTGTCCATCAGAATTGATCATCGAAATACTGGGCTTCTACTGCCCTCAGTTCTAAGGGAGATACAGAGATTAAAAGAATGGATTCTGTCCTCGTGGAGTTCATTGTCCGGGAGGGAAGAAAGGACTAAAAAAACCATGAAAAAGTGAATAACATTATACCAAACTGTGAATCCAGATAATTGCTATGTAGTCCTGCCCTCCTAACAATTGAATAAATGATTTTAGATAAGGCACTTTCTGCTTTCTTAGCCTTTATTTATTCATTTGCAAAATGAAGGTGTTATATCAGATGATCTTCTTTTAAGAAAATGATTTTAATTTCAACACTGATTTGTTTTAAATTTTGAATTCTAAATTTTCTCCAGCCCCTCCTTCACCCTTTGAAAAGCAAACAATATGGTATTAAATTATACATGTGATATCATGCAAAACATTTCCATATTAACCATGTTGCAAAAAAAAGCAAGAAAAATAAAAAGAATTTTTAAAATTATACTTCAATTTGCTCTCAGTTCATCAGTTCTCTCTTTGGAGTCAGATTACATTTTTCATTATGAGTTTTTCAGAATTGTCTTGGATCACTGTACTGGTCAGAGTAGCTGAGCCTTTCACAGTTAATCATTATACTAGACAATATTAAAGCTCTCTTCTGTTTCAAGCATTCATAAAATGCTCTCTACCACACCAGAGAATCTTTTCCTTAAGATCTAAAAAGCATCCATAGAATGGATTGTGTTTAGAAATACATGGCTTTTTTGACATGGTTAATATAGAAATTTTTTAAATAAGCCTATTTATTGCAAAACTTTTTTTTCCTTTCTTCTCCCCTCCCTCCTTCCTTCCCTGCTTTTCTTTCTTCCTTTCATTCCTCCCTTTCTTCCCTCTTCTTTCCTTTCTTCCTTCCTCCCTCCCTGTCTCTTTCCTCTTTGTCTCTCTACCTTCCTCCTTTTCTCCTTTCTTTCATTTTTTTCTTCCTCCTTTCACTCCTCCCTCCTTCCTTTTCCAATGGGGGAAAGAGATGAGAGAAACAGAAAATAAATACTTAAATTGAAAAAATAATAATGAACTTTTGTTGAGAAAGTGTTTCTCATGGAAGGCAGGTAAGACTAGAAATGTTTGTGCACATTTTAATAAGAGTTAAAGTGGCAGAAAACCCTGAACTAGCCCTCAAAATCCCCCTGACTTTCAGTTCCAAATGTGATATTAACTCACCTTGACTAACTTTTAATGAGTCACATTACTCTTTGGGCTTCCATTTCCTCATCTATAAGATGAAGAGTTTGAACCAGGTGACTTCTGAAGTGCTTTCTATCTATAACAATTCATAAATCTGCCAATCAGTGCTGGAGAGACCAGATGGACCTTTTTGCCTCTGATGATCAACTAACTTTATTTAAGATCTGCTAATTTTGCACCCAATAAGTATTGCCTAAGTATGTGCAGGGAGAGTCATTCATTCATTCATTTAAAGCCAAAGATTCAGGCAGTAGTAGAATAACTAGCTATGTCAGCTATTAAGGTCAAGGATGGCAACAATAGGGACCAATCTAGTCAGAGAGGGAAAAAATAAGGGACAGCAAAAGTTACAGGTCAGGACCCAGAGTAGGAGATGGATGTTATTCTTAGAGCTTGCCCCAAGCATAAACACAACTGGCTCTGTCCAGGGTCTTTAGAGAGCCCAAGAACATCTTTTTGGTCTGTCCTGAGGCACAGAGCCCCAAACCCAAATGCTCAGGCTTTAAAAAAAAAGTAAAAGCAAAATTGTGGAAATATGTATAGAAGAATTACACATTTCACATATATTGGATCATTTGCTGTCAAGGATGGGGGTGGAGAGAAGGAAAGGAAGAAATTTGGAACACAAAGTTTTGCAAGGGTGAATGTTGAAAATTATCCATGTATGTGTTTTAAAAATAAAAAGCCTTAATAAAAAAAAAGGAAAAAAAAAAAAAAAAAAGGCAAAGCAAAACAAAAGACAGATCTCCCGTTGCAACAAACCCACTAACTTTGAGAAAATTCAGAAGCATTTCCTTGAACTCATCCATTGATGTGCCTCTTGTGGGTTTATCAAACAGAACCAGCTCTCTTCGGGGCACTGTGTCAGGATTGTTCTCAGCCTTCAAGGATTCTGTGATACCACATTTGATGATCACCGCTTTCCCCTTCCAAACTCCACTGTATACCTGGCATAAAAACAAAAGAGTTGAGGAATTATCCAAGTAGAAAAGTTTTCTTCTTTCACATCCACCAAAATAGGTTCTGAGGAAAAGTGCCTATACGTTATTGGATGTATTCCTAATAACTTCCAGCCCTGGATAGCTGGGCCCACGAGGAACACAGATTCTCCTGAGTTTTCTTCCCTCCAAATGGTCAGTGAAGATATGGGAACTACATAGATTTTGACTTTCTTAGTCCCCAAAGCCTCCTTCTCCTTCCTGCTGTTAGCATCTAGTAAGGAGAATAAATTCTCAGCACAAAGCACAGGTCCCCAATCCTGCACGGATCAGGACTGGGGCAGGTTTCTCATTCTCTGGGATTACTTGGGTGTCACTAGGAAGAGGCTCCTGACACAGCCCTGGACAGTGTGATACCGGCTTTGGGGCGAATGGACTATTTGGTCATCAGTGTTGAGAAGACAAACCATGAGAGGTGCTCTGGGCTAAGAGTGGAGAGCCCACCTGAGATTCCTTAGGGCAAGGTCAGGGCCTTGTCCTCCGAGTTTGGGGCTTGGTGTGTCTCTGGATTGGGCGTACAAGCATGGAGATTGGATCTGTGACCCTCAAACCTTATTCCCATTAACTTTGGTCATCCCACGAAGGCCAAGGAAATCCTTTCAAGTCCTGACAGCCTTCCCTCCCGCCCTCCTGCAGGGATTCTGCTGGCCTGAGCCTTAGGCTCTCCCTCATCCCTGTTGGGAAAGCCTTTTGGTTTGACCCCCTCGTGCCTTACCTGCTTGGTGGGGGATGGGGACAGGCACTGCTGGAACACCAGGGTGTGCTCATCACACAGATCAGAGCAGGCCGAACCAGAGATGATGCCCTTCTTGTACTGATCACACTGGGAGAAGAGAAGGAGTGTCAGGGCAGGGCTGAGTAGGGAGAGACCCTCTGGATTCTGGCCAAGACCAGGGAGACCAACCTCCTATCCCCACTAGATCCCCAGCTGGCCACCCCCAATCCCCTCTCCCTTTTCACCTCTGCAGCTTTGGAAGCCTTCCATTTCCCTCTCCAGGACCCCCTTCCCCAGCCCCTGTAACTTTGCAAAAGTCTCTTAAGACCCACATCAAGTCTCATTTCTTTCAAATATCTTCTTTGGAGACCACTCGATCAACAAGCATTTATTGAGCACCCACTACTGTGATGGGCCCTGGGAATAGAAAGACAGAAGTATAATAACAACCCCTGCTCCAGAGAAGCCTTTATTCTATTGGGAGAGAAAATATGGACATTACTTAAAATAAGTAAAAGACCAAAAGATGAAGAGCATTGGCACCTGAGGAGGAGCCAGGAAAGGATTCAGGTACATGGTGATACTTAAGTCTTATTAACATACACTTTTTTTTTAAAGGGAATTTTATTTATTTATTTTGGGAGGGGGGTGGTGAGGCAATTGGGGTTAAATGACTGTCTCAGGATCACACAGCTAAGAAGTGTTAAGTGTCTGAGGCCAGATTTGAACTCAGGTCCTCCAGACTCCAATGTCAGTGCTCTATCCTCTGCGCCATCTAGCTGCCCCTAAACGTACATATTATTATTATTATTATACATAATATTAAATATTAAGTATTCATATGTGTCAGAAATGTACTAAGTGCTGGGAATACAAAGAAAAACCCTTACAATCACTGTCCTCGTGGAGCATATGTTCTAATGGGGGGAGACAGCATGTAAATAAATATATTCCAGATAGATACCAGGTAGATACAATATACATAAAGAGAATGGCTGCAAAGTAATCCAAAAGGGGAGACATTGGCACCTGCGGGTAACCTAGAAAGAACTCCTGCAAGAAGTAGATTTTTACTCTGCCCAAAAGGCTATCAGACTGTGAATACCCTGTGACCCAGCAGTGTTTCTATTGGGCCTATTTCCCAAAGAGATCTTAAAGGAGGGAAAGAGACCCACAGGTGCAAGAATGTTCGTTGCAGCCCTTTTTGTAGTGGCTAGAAACTGGAAATTGAATGGATGCCCATCAACTGGAGAATGGCTGAATAAATTGTGGTATATGCATGTTATGGAATATTATTGTTCTGTAAGAAACGACCAGCAGGACGATGTCAGAGAGGCCTGGAGAGACTTGCATGAACTGATGCTGAGTGAAATGAGCAGAACCAGGAGAACATTATACACGGCAACAAGAGTATACGATGATCAGTTCTGATGGATGAGGCTCTCTTCAACAATGAGATGATTCAGTCCAGTTCCAATTGTTTAGTGATGAAGAAGGCCATATACACTCAGAGAGAGACCTGTGGGATCATAGCATAGCATTTTGACTCTTTTTGTTGTTGTTTGCTTGCATTTTATTTTTTATTTTTTTCCCTTTTTGATCTAATTTTTCTTGTGCAGAGTCTAATTCTGGTTCTAGAGGTAAGAGAGCATCACTGGAGTTGTGCAGAGTCTAATTCTGGTTCTGGGGTAAGAGAGCATCACTGGAGACCTTACTGAACAAGGTAGGGAATGGGAACTGATCAGACCTACTTGTTAGGAAAATCACTTTAACAGAGTAATGGATTTGGAATAGGAAAAGGCTAATAGGTGCTACATAAATGCTAGCTATCATCACTATTCATATTTGTTGATTTATTTATTATTATTATTTACCATGAGGTGCATGCATGTGAGTCCAATCTTCGTGGTCACAAGTTGAGCCATTCTTTGTCTCCTCAACAAAACTTTGTGAAGAATAAGCATTCTGATCAACAGATATTGGCTAACAAGATAAGATTTTGGAGTGGGCAAGACAAAGATGAGTAAGAGAGAAAGGAATAGTAAGAGCAAGAGAGGAGGTATGAAGAGTTAATAAGGTCAAAAGAGAAAGCAGTTGTGAAGAGAAACAGGATTTGAGGCAGAGGTCCTTGGGCTGAGACGCCAGATCCTGAATCCCATTGCTCTCTCTGAAAATAACTCTTCTCACTCCCCAATTCATGTCAGCCTTGATTTGGAACAAGTAAAATATTGGTCCAGTTAAACCACTGGCTCTGTATATGACAACAGGCAAGGACTGCATGCTTTTTGTTCCTATGTTTTCCCATCTCTATAGTAGACACACTTTGCTTAATTAGTTATTAAGCACTCAGAGAGCTGAGTTAAAATGACTTTTGAGGCATCACAAGAGTGTTTTCTGTGGAATTACTTGCTGACCAAGAATGCCAGAGAGTAATTTTCAAGTTCTCTATCTGGCAAATATATTGTTCAATAGAGTTTTCATCAGAAGTAATTCTTCAGTTACAAATAATTATAGATACAATGGATAAAACTTCATCTTGTCTGAATTGTTTTGGGTAAAATAAACTATGAGGCTCTGAACTGGTCGTTCTTGCTTCTTAAGAGTCTGTCAAGGGGGAGGAAAATGGCTAAGATTGTTATTGTTGCAGGGACATCCTTCCTTCTGGAAGAGGACCAAAGACATCAGAAAGTTAATGTCTTGACTTGCAAATGAATGGGATTTAAGTGAGGCAGGGCTATGCAAAATCATCAGCCCCACTTTCTCCTCCAAAGTCAAAAAGAATTAGTAACAAGACATGAGTCAGAACAACTGGGGATGGTCCCCAATGCCAAGGGAGACCTTCACCTTTTTAAGCTAAGGTTTTTTCTAGGTCTCAGTTTTTCTGAGACAATCTTGGAAAAACCTTGGTTGAGTCCTTGAGATTTGGTGGATAATACAGAATGATTCTGATTAATGTAGAAGTGCTTAAGGAGGTTCTGTTATTACCTTTTAGTGGCTAAACTAGTATTGGATATTAATTATGCAAGAGATAGCCACTTTATTCCAAATCCTATAATATAATAAACAATATTATAGGGAAAATCCTGGGGAATCAAAACTTCATCATTCACTCTTGAAGGCACCTAGTGGTTGGACATCTCCAACACATCTTGAAGTAGATGTCCCACAAGTATCTCATCCCAAACAAAATTCATTATTTTTCCTCCAAAATCCTTTTCTGACCTTCTCTGTGACTGTTGTCATCATCTTCCCAAAGCTTGCAACTTCAAAGTTATCTACAACTTCCTGTCACACACTCCACATATCCAATCTGTTCCCAAATCTTGCTGTTTTTACCTTTACTTACATACATCCCCTTTTCTCTATTTACATAAATTCAAGGCTAGTTTGGGCCCCTATCACCTTTTACCTGGGTTATCACAATGGTCTCAATTTTCTCCCTATTCCAATTCATCCACCAAAGTGATTTTTCTAAAGGGAGGGTTGGCCATGTCACCCCTTCTCTTCAGTGAACTCCTGTGACTATTACTTCCAAGATAAAATTTAAACTCCTTTGTTTGGCTTTTAAAGCTCTTCCTACTTTCCAGTCTTCTTACAGATTTACTCCCCCTCATTCTCTGTGGTCCAGTGACATTGTTCTACTTGTAATTCCCCATCTCCATACATTTGCACAAACTGTCTCCCATGCCTAGAATGCCCTCCCTCCTCACTTCTGCCTTTTTCTTCCTTCAAATCTCAGCTCAATCATTTGGAGGATGACTAACCAGTTGTAGTATATTATTATGATGGAATACAACTATGTATAAGAAATGATGAACTGGTTGATTTTAGAAAAAACATGGGAAGACTTGCATGAAATGATGAAAAATGAGATGAACAGAACCAAGAAAACATTGTACATAGTAACAGCAATATTGTTCGAAGAATTCGTGAACAGCAAGTTATTCTGATTTATAAATATTCAAATCAATTACAAACTTTTAAAGGAAGATGCCCTCCACCTCCAGAGAAACAATTGATAAATAGGAGCATATATAGTATAGTTTTTACATATATTTATAAATTTGCATTATTGGTTGCCTTCTCTAGTGCAGGGTGGGAAGGGATGGAGAAAAACAGTTTGGAACTTAAAATGTAACAAAAGACAATGAATTTAAAATTTTAAAAAGAGTCTATATTTCACCTGTAAGAAGCTTTCCTTGTCTCCCAAATATGAATGCCTTCCCTTTCAATTGTTTTCCATATGTTCTGTGTGTCTATATAAATATACATATGGATATAGAAGTATATCAAATGTACCTAGCAATTGCTATGCTGTCTTCCTTGGGAGAAGGAACCTTGTTTTTGTTCTTTCTGTCATCACCAGTGCTTGGCATGGTGCCTAGAATTAAAGAAGTGCTTAATAAATTTTTGTTGACCCTAATGTCTCTGCAGGTCGCCTTACACTAGCCAGATCCCTCCCATCTCCATGCACATTCATCAGATTCAGACTTCCTCTGCTGACATTGCAGAAGCCCTGAGCTGGGGCCTCAAGTCCCGGCCCTTTCTCCCACCCTGCTTCAAACCTGTCTAGGGGGAGAGCCACAAAGATAGTTCTGACTGTCTCTCCAGACGATTCCTTTAAACCCTCCTGAAAGCTGCACATCCCGGGCTCTCCATTACCACAAACAGCAAAGATCTAACAGCAAGATAAATCAATTAGTCCCAGTAGGGAGGTGGTCAATACTTAGTTATCACCAGTTTCTATTTGACAGATGGAGCCAGGGCCTTAATTAAAATGTGGCTGCAAAGAGTTTGTGCTAATGAGCCCATTACCTGGTGGGGTTAGAGGGGGAGACAGCTAAAGAACTCATGGCCTTGCAGGAGGAGAAGGGATAAAGATTGGGGGGAGGAAGGATAGTGTCTCCAGGTGCAGAATAAGCAGACAAAGGATGAGCAAGCAGGCAACAATAGTAAGCCCATTTTAGGCTCTATATCTTTTAGAAGGCTTTCCTTCCTGTGACAATCCACAGTGATCTCTCTCTCCCCAGGCTCCTAGAGCATCTACTTATACTAAGTTGTTCATGTTCTTTCTTTCTCTCTCTCTCTCTCTCTCATATGTATGTATGTGTGTGTGTGTGTGTGTGTATAAAGAATGTGCTAATTATTAGACACCACTGAAATGTGTCCCTTGGGTCTAGACAGTTCTTTTAACTCATAAGTGAGACTACCTCTACTCAATATCTCATGGATTACCCCAGCTGGTCGCCAAAATCAAACCCATGTAGGTAAAGCCTTCTATGGAGTCACGCATATAAGAACCGGAACCCAGAGCTTTTGGACTCTCCATTTTCTTTCTATTATGGTGGAGAGTTTTACTTGAACCCCAAAAGGTGCATGGCCACAAGCAACAGGGATAAGATGCTTTGCTTTGGGAGGACACCAGTTGGGAGCTTCCATGGGATAGTTGAGTACTGGACTGAAAGTACTTAATTCCAAACTTTGTCACTAACTCACTGTGTGAACTGGATTAAGTCTTTGGGCTTCAGTGTATGTGATCATCTAGGAAAAGAGGAGGTGAGACTACTCAATCTCTAACTTTTTTTTTTCCCTTGCACCTGTGAGAACCTATGAAAGTGGTGTGTAACTTTGTTCTGTGAAATAATGCTGATTTCGAGTATTTTATCCAAGTATTTAATTTGGGATATTGGGGCAAGGAAGTCTTAGAATATGATCCTTCACCTTATACTCATTAACATATTTCTTTATTTTTAAATTATAAAATAAAATAAGTATTTCTATAAAGATAGTACAACAAAAAATAATTGTATATGAAATTGCAAATCTACTATGCACAACTTTCAAATATACAATAAAATTATCATGTAAATTTCCTCTTTTCTTCCCTCTTTCACCTGCCCTATAGATGCCTTCCATTAGACACAAATATGTGTACAAATATATATGTAAACATGTGATATGTGATATATATGTGATACATAAGATATATATATGTGATATAATATATATGTGGGTATATTATATATCTAATTTTACATGTATACTATTTATCAGCTCTTTCTTGTGCGGGTAGCATCGCTTATTTTAAAATATATTTTTACATATTAATCAATATACTTGCTTTATCTTTATACAATAATTTTCTTTATAATAGCATGAATTTAATAGCATTTTTTTGAGAAGGGGTCCATAGGCTTCATTAGACTCCCCAATTGTTCCATGACACACAAAAAATTAAGAATCCTATGCAGGGTAATTAATAACTGGAATACCTCACTACTTGGACATAGGCCCAAGAGAGGGGAACAAGCACCCTGGACTTAAAGATGTGAAGATAGAGAAAAAAACCAGAAACATGGGTAAAAGATTTCCAAATATTTTCTCTCTCTTCCACTGGCAAGTTTTTTTAGGTGCACAATTACTCTTCCTTCAGGGCATGAAGTCCATTTGTGGTCATTCATACCTTTATTTTCACCAGTTCAATACTAACAGACTCAGCTACCTACATTTTGATTGCAGGTAGGAAAAAAAAAAAAAGAAGAAGACATAGGGAAGGAGAAAATATTGGTGTCTGTGGCTCACAGTCATACTGCCCTGTCTCTTGGTCCCCTCGGGGCCAGCAGTTCCTTCTCCCACCTGGGCCAACCTTGAGGCTGATTCTCTGAAGCTCTCTTGCAGACTGTCCCCAGGCTTTTCTCTCCAGGCAGAGCCCGGCTCCTGGGCTAGCCAGTGGTCCAAAACCCCTGCAGAGCCTGAGAAGTCAGGGGAAGAATGGGGAGCTCAGGAGAAGGTCCCTGAAAAGCAATGCTCAGAACTTGGTGGGGAGTCAAAGGAAAGGTGAGAAGCAGAGCCCAGTAGAACAGCTCCTGGCTGCCAGGGGCCGGCCCTCCCTGTAACCCACAGTCCCACACAAGGCCCTTTGTCCCTCTCCCCAGAGTGTCTGATGTTGCTTCTGTGCAGTCAGGGCGTGAACAAAGCTTAGTGTGTCTGGCTGGAGTTGTGGTGAAACTGAGAAAGAAACCAGATGTCCCCAGGGATGTGGGGAGGGGAAGAGCTTTTAGGATACCTCTCTAGGAGGTCCATAATGAAGCATGTTCTCACTCCCCACAGAGAGGCGAAGGACTCAGGTCAGAAAAAGAAACACATTTTTGGACAAATTCACCTCAATGGACTGTGCTTCTCTAGTACAAGGGTTTTCCCTGCCTCCTTTCTCTACTTTTTTTTATTGGGGAGATGCTAAAGGGAGGAAAGGCTAGAAACAGTGATGTAAAAAAAAGAGAGCCACAAGAGCTTTTTAATGCATAAGAAGGCATAGAGGAGTAGAACAATTTTGAAAAGAATATGTATAGTTTATCATATGCCTTTTAAAATAGCAAGTAGTATGAAATGGGTTTCCCAACTTTATAGAATCTACCTTTTAACAACTAAGACATTTTGAGTATTTTAAATATTCAAATCATCTACAAGGGAGCTAGGAAGGCAGATGCTATCTACATCCAGAGAAAGAACTGATAAATAGAAGTATGTATAATATGGTATTATAAGTACACACACATTTGTGTCTAATGACAGCCTTCTCATAGAATGGGGTGGAAAGGGAGAGAAAAAGTGCATAGCAAAGAACAAATGAAAACTTAGAAGAAAGCACAGAAAGGCAGGGTAACTTTGAAAACAATGTGTAATATTTATCACATAGTTTTGTTTTTTGTTTTTTTTAAAGTAAATAGTGTGGAATGGAAATTCACGCTTTTAAATTGAATGCTCTTTTTATATTGTACTGTGTACATGCTAATGTACTATCTTTTTTGTCTTTTCGTATTTATGTTCAAAATTAATTTAAAAATTTTCCAAAAAAATGTAATTTTTGTGATCTATTATATATGAAAAGTCTCATTTTTGGTGTTTAGGTCCAGAATTAGAAAAAAGTAAAAAGAATTTACTGTGGAAATGCTAAACAAGAGGTGATCATTTTCAAATTTAGTTAGGAACTGGGAGAGGTCAAGGAATCAACAAATATTCACTGAGGTCAATTGTGCACAAAGGAAGGAGAATGTCCTCCTTACTCTGAGCAAAGAAAAGGAAATATTCATCAAGCCTGGAAATAATGGCAGATGGGAAAGGGTGGGGAGAGAAGGGTAATGGGAGAAAAAGTGGATGAGAAAGAGAAGACAATCAAAGGTAACCAGGGCAGAGCTTGAGCAGGAAGGTGGAAGGCAAGGACTGGGACCTATTGGATGAAATGTCTTGTGTTACTAAGAGCACAATGGGACCCTTCTGTCTCAAGTCTGGTATCTGGCCTTTCTTCCTGTATTGGCTTTAAATGAGAGGCCTGGATTTTTTTGTACTAGGGAGAGCTTTGCTAGGGAAATCACTGGAAAAGGAAAGTATCAATACAAAATTTATAAAGGGGATGGGGGAAAAAAGACATGGAAAGAGGGGAAAAGAGCCTTTGTGCTGAAGACCAGATCTGAATGTGCCAGTCCATGTGGATAGGTACAATATTCCAAAGGAAAACTACCAAGAAACTAACTTACTGCCAGGACATTTGGGCCAATGAGTGGGAAACAAGCCCCCTGGACTGAGAAAATAAACAAAATAAAACCAGAAACATGGGTATTTAGGAAAGAAGGATTAACTTTTTATGAAGTACCTTACCCTTCCATTTTTTATTAAAAAAAATTCTAATTCTCATTGATTGATTTCTTTCTTTCTTAAAACAAAAAGTTTCCATAAAGCAAATATTCATAGAGCACTTTAAAGTCTGCTAAGTGCTCTATATTAGTCAGATATTATCCTTGAAACAACACTGGGAGGTAGGTGCTATTATTATTCTCATTTTAGAGGTGAGGAAACTGAGGCAGAGGTCAGATGTCTTATTTGTCTAGGGTCAAATAGATAATAAGGATCTGGGAGGCTGAATTTGAAATTGAGTCTGTCTGACCCCAAATGCAGCATTCTATTCAATATGCCATATTTTATTAGCAAATCAAATTATGTAGAATATAGTTTTGTGCTTCTAAACTAACAATTACTTTAGATTATGGGTTTTTAACCTGATCGACTGAGTCCAGGAATAGATTTCAGGGGTTCCATTATTTTGAAAAAGAAAAAAATTATACCTGCATTTCAATACAATTGGTTTTCTTTATAATCCCATTTTATCTACTGAAAATCATATTTTAAAAACATTATTCTGAGAAGAGGTAGTAGCCAAAGGGAGCCAGGACATACAAAAAGCTAACACCTACAATCTTTAAAGGACATTTCAAAAATGCCATTTTTTCATTATTCCCCTAATTTTCAACTTTTTTCTTTGAAAATCTTTCTCTTCGATGTTTCAAACCAGTTCCAATTGTTCAGTGATGAAGAAAGCCATATACACCCAGGGAGAAGCCTGTGGGATCTGAGTGTGGACCACAACACAGCATTTTCACGTTCTCTATTGATGTTTGCTTGTATTTTGTTTTCCTTCTCAGATTTTTTTCTTGTAGATCCAATTTTTCTTGTACAGCAAGATAATTGTATAAATATGTATACATATATTCAATTTATCATATAATTTAACACATTTAACATGTATTAGACTCCCATCTAGGGGAGGAGTAAGAAGAGGGAAAAATTTGTAACAGAAAGCTTTGCAAAGGTCAGTGTTGAAAAATTACCCATGCATATGTTTTGCAAATAAAAAGTTTTAATAAAAAAAAGAATAAGAAAATCTTTCTCTTCTTTTCCTCCCTTCCCCATTTTGGCTTCAAAACTCCAGTTAATTAATTAGGTATCTAATTTTGAAGGGCAGTGTGTCTGACAATGGAGTTTGGAAGGGAGACCTATTTTCAGGTCTGTGCCTCTGGCACAAAGTGTGGCCAGAAGCAAGTTATGCTCCAACAATTCTATGAAACAGATGCATTCGGCACTGCATCAGTCTAATAATAAAAGAACTAACATTTATGTAGCGATTTACAAACACTACTTCATTTGATCCTCTCAACAATCCTGGGAGGGAGGAGCTATTTTTATGTCCATTTTGTAGATGAGGCAATAATTTTCCCTGTCTGAAACTGGATTTGAACTCAGGTGCTTCTGACTCCAGGTCCAAGCCCAGCGTTCCATCCATTGAGCTGCCAATGAGATCACAAAGTCTGGCCCTTTACTCGGAACACACAATGCGAAGTTCTAAGCCCTGATCTGATGTTCTGTTACAATAGCTGGGGTAGCCAATTTTCTGTCTTTGAGGATGAACGCGGAGCTCTACCTGAAGTCACCTGCTCCAGTCCTTGGGCCCCAGCAGGGGTCGGTTTGGTCCCCTGATTATTCTCTCTTCTTTTTTCCAGTGTTCCAGATGCAGGCTCAATCACCTTCCCTGGTTTTCTGGTCATCCCAGGGTTTCCTGGTGCTGGTGGTCCCTTGTGCCTTGCATCGACTCACTCTCGTTTTCACTTGCAGCCTTCCACAAATCATGGAGAAAATCTGCATCTTCTTCCTAAGTTTCCCCTCCCCCTGCCCTCTGAATCTGCACAATCTCTCTTCTGGAGCCAAAGGAAACAGCTGGCGCTCCCTTTCCACTCCGAGTCACAGAGACAAGGGTGGTAGGAGCCCTATCCAAGTCACAAGTGGCTGACTGTCACAGGCTAGGCGAGGATGGAGGTCCGCTCACTTAAACGCGTCAGCAGCCCGCTCCTGTTCCTGAGTCCAGTCTCTCCTCCCCCATCTTGCGAGTCCAGCAGCGTGAGATCCTTTGTCCATCTTTCCCCACCTTCTACCTTCTCAATCTAGGGAAGCTGACATTTGTGGGATTTTTAGTTTTCAGACTGGAAACGTCTCCCCATTCCTGAGTAATCCATCACTGACGGAGGAATCTGGATTCTGACACTGCTATCTCACCACGAGCAGGTCACTTGATTTCTCCGTAACTTGATTTTTTTTTTCATCTATTATCATAAAAATGATAATATTTAGACTGCCTACTTTTTAACCTTAAAGTGCTAAAAAATATAGAAGCTATATGTAATCACTGCTCTGTATCCTGCTCTTTCAAGTCAAAGAGCCACACACTGTGTTAAGCAGGGGCATTGCCCCCCCCCCCAAAAAAAGGCAGAAAACAAGCAGAACAGAACCTCCTCAAGGAGCTCACAGGCAAACAACCAGAACAAATGAGGTGCCCACAGGTAATCTCAGAAGGAAGGACCAGCAAGGGGGGTGCTGGTGATTCAGGAATACCTGAACGCCAATTTAATTTCAGACACATTGGTTATGTGACCCTGGGAAACCATTTATCCCTTTTTTGCCTTAGTTTCCTCATTTGTAAAATGGGGATAATAGCACCTACCTCACAATGTTGCTTTGAGGACCAAATGAAATAATAATTGTAAATAAATAATTGTAAAATAATTGTAAAGCACTTAGCATGTGCCTGCTATATAATAATTACTGTATAAATGCTAGCTATTATTACTGTTGTTTTTATTTATTATTGTTGTTATTATTAGAAGGTGAAACGTTAGCTGAGATTTGAAGAAAGCCAGGAATTGGAGATGAAGAAGAAGAAAGTTCTAGATATGAGGGACAGTTCCAAAGGGTTGGAACGTTTTAAGTGAGGAGTAAAAAAGAAGGCCCCTGGATCACAGCCTATGTGGAAGGGGGAAACAGAAAGGGAAGAGGAAGACAGGCTTATAAGGGAGGCAAAGGGAACCACTGGAGTTTGTAGATGAGGGCAAAGGGAGTGAAGGAAGATCACACTGAAAGCTTGAAAAGAGGATGGATCAGAGTGAGGAGAGACTCAAGATGGAGAGCAAGCTCCAGGGAACTGCAATAATCCAGATATGAGATAAAGAAGCCCATCGTGGTGGCAGTGACAAGAGAAATAAAGGGTCCTATCCAAGAGATGGCACAAAGATAAAATCAACGGGATTTGGCAACTGATTGGTTGTGGTGAGAGAGGAAGAGAACCGGTGAAAAAAACTGACAAGTTAAAGATGACATTTAGGTTTTGAGTCTGGATGACTGGGAGGATGAGGGGTGCCCTCAACAATCACAGGAAGCTAGGAAGAGCGAACATTGTAGGGGGAAAATAATTAATTCTGTGTTGGACTTGTTGAGTTGAAATCATTTAGGGAGAGCCAGCTGGAGAGGTCTAATAGCCCATTGGTGATGTGAAAATGGAAATTGGGAGGGGGATTAGCTAGCACTGGACAAACAGATCTGGAAATCATCAGTCTGGAGATGATAATGGAATCCATGGGAGCTGATGAGATCATCAAGTAAACTAACATAGAGGAAGAAGAGAAGAGGATCCAGGAAAGACCCCTGGGGGACAGCCAGAGTTAGCAGGAATGACCTGGATGAAGATCCAGCTTGGGGACTGAGAAAGAGAGGAACAAAGAGAGATTCCCCAGCCCTCTTTGTCTTACAGAACCAGAGCCCACTTCCATAAGCTCTCACATCTGCCCCTTTTTCTTTATTCACATACTAACACCGCAATTCAGGCCCTCTTTGACTGTGACCTGCCGATAGGCTTTCAGTGGGTCTTCCTCTTTCCCCTCTCTCCCTTCTCCAATCCATCACTACACAGCTGCCAAATTGAAATGCCTAAAACATAGGTCTGACTAGGTCCTTCCCCAGTCAAGAAGCTTTCTGTTGCCTCTAGGACAAAGTGAAAACTTATAAACTATAAAAGCTATAAACTATTCATATATCCTTCAACCCAGAAATCTCACTACTTGAAATCTACTGCAATGTCTATAACAGAATGAAAGGGCTTATGTAATCATAACACTCATTGTGATAGCAAATAAGAAACAAAGTGATTGCCTATCAGTTAAAGTGTGACTACATAAATTGTGTTATGGGACTGTAATGGGATATTATTGTATTATAAGAAATGAAAATATGTGTTCAGAGAAATATGGGAACTCCTTTATTGACTTATGGAGAGCAAAGAAAACAGAAATAGGAGAACAATCTGCATGACTACAATGCTGTTTGTCCTTCGTTCTCAAAGATGATTATGACATCAGGTAGGTGATGCTGTGACATGCAAGTGACTTGGATTTGAGGGAGGAAAAGCTGGGCAAGGTCACCTGTCTCACCTTTTCCTCCAGAGCCATCTGGGTCCAGTGGTCAGATACAGACTCAGATGACTGGAGATGGCCCTGGATGCAAAGGAAGGCCTTGGTCTTTTTCAGGTCTTTAATAGATCTTAGTGTGACTGAGGCAATGGCCTATTCAGTCATTAGCTAAGTAAGAAAGAAATGAGACAAAGAATGGTCTTTATTTTACTTATACAAAAAAGGGGAGGGAGAATCAATCTGTGAGGGGGAGATCTTGTGGGTTCTGGCCAAAACAGCAACAATTTTTATTAAATTCACTCCAAGGCAATCTGGGCCAAAACAAAGACCAAGTGGGCTTGGCCAGGAACCTTTTGTTGGCCAATCAATGAGAGCCACTACAATAATGTGAATGAAAATTACACCATAGCTGACCTTATATTCAAGGCAATGTCCGATGTGCTCTGGTTCCAGAGCACAATTTCCTCTTCTCAGCAAAGGTGGGGGATTATGGGTGCTGATATATGAGTGTCATATATGATCCCTATATAAAATGGTTTTGCTTCAACCAAGGTATCAAAATTTAAAATAAAACTTCAGGATCACATCTCTAAAGTATCTTCTAGTTTCAAGCCATGTGACAACATAACTGCTTATGATAAAAAGGAAAATTAGACAAAATGAACAGTAAGCAGCTAATAGCTACAAACCCAAGGGCTCTAGGATTGACAAAGGTAGCGCTTTCAGCTGCTGATGCAGCTACAAAGATGGTGCTGAACTTCTTGGCAGAATCTTTAAATGTTGTGTTATAAAACTGACTTGTCCTCTCATTATGAAGGGCAGAGGGGGCACAGGAAAAGTGTTCCTATTCAAAGCCTAAGTTACAAATTATAAGAATAACTTTTGCTAGTATAATTATTCATCAGCCCTCCCATATGCTTAATTATCTAATATTATAGAATGAAATTACTTGAAACTAAGGGCCAAGTCTCAACTTTACTCTGGAATCTTGATATCTAGTCCAATCTCCCTGGAGATGGAAGAGAGATAAAATAAAGAATACTAGATCACTTCTCATAATGAAAACTTTGATAGTTAAAAGGTCCAAGATCAGACAGGAAAATCAAATGATCTAAATAATACATTTGTCTCTTGTTTTATTTCTGCATCTGGACAATACAGAAAATACAAGTCACACACACACACCAGAAATGGCAATAAGATCTGCCTCTCACTCATTAAGGCAACAATAGTCAGTTTGGTGCATTTAATTCCACAAGCCAGGGGTAAGGGCCACCCCCTACACAACACACACACACACACACACACACACACACACACACACACACCCCTCCTCCAATTCTCATCAATTAGCATTTTACTTTAGCTAGAACAAAAAAAATACTAATAAGAATACCCAGAACATTTCATTAAAGTATGTATCAGAATTTTTTAAAGGAAAATAATTGTTTGCCTCAATCAAAATTTTATCAAACTAAAGAAACCAAATAACTAAACTTAATTTTTTTTCTAAATTAACAAATGAATTTAGCTTAAAATTTTCACACAAAAGGGCATTTTCTCCTTTTTCTAACATTATGGTGTCTAGATATGACAGATACACTTTATGCATATGCTTATGACAAAACTGGAAGTCTCTAGTAAATTCATTTATCTTCTTTTGATGCTTCACAGAAGGTATTTTACTCTATCAACCTCACTACTGGACTTAGTTTTAAATTTTTGATATATTCCCCCAAAACAGTACTATTCCAAGTAAGATACATACATTTAATTCTCGTGGGGAGAAAAACTTTACAGATCAACCTAATCCCCCTCAATTAGAGAAATGAAAGTCTGCTTGGAAAAGTCTTAAAAGGAAATTTGTAGATTAGCAAAATTTCAATTCATATCAATGATTAGCTTTAAATTTTTTTATGCTTATAGCTACAAAAACTTTAAGAATGAGAAAGAAAGCTAAGTGATGAAATACACAGGACCTATCTAACTCCAAATTCAACAAAATGCTTTATATTTATTACTAGTAAAGTGAAAATCCTGTGAATGATGCTAGCTTCTAATTTTCTGGCATATGGTATGATGTCCTTGAAACTAAACTCTTTGAGAGTTGGCTGGCCATTCACTTATTGGGATAAGAATGATCTTGTAGGAAGGCATTTGGGCTTCCTAAATCATCTTTTCCCAAGCTCAAAAGAGTAATCAAGGTGTTCAGATAAGAGCTCACTCCAGCAGGATCCTGGGGAGAACAAAGGCAGAGGCTCCCTTCTCATTCAGGCCATGAACTCAGGCAGTTTCCTGGCCACAGACCTCAGCCTGATCCAGGAGTGAGGAGTGTAGTTCACAAAAGCATGTTCGGTCCCTCCAGCAGACAGGCTGGATATGGGCAGGATGGCTGGAACCTAATTCAGAAGTCTGCTGATCAGACAGCAAACGCAGGTGCATAACCGGGCACCTTTGGATGCTGTTAGACAGTCCTCAATTAGGACCTTCCCTCTGAAGAGAGCCAGCAGTTCCACAGAGAGATGTGTGCCTTGTCCCCCTCCCCAATTAACACACAAGAAAATTCCATCTCCTGGGAAGAAACAGCTCCGCTGCCCCCTTACCCCCACAGGTAGCAATCAGGTTTAAGAGTTCCTATTTCTGTGCCTTTATTGCCTATAGGCCCTGGTGTTGAGGTGACGGTATGACAGAGGGAAAAGAAAATTGGGGATCAGAAGCATCTAGGTTTAAGGCCTGACACAAACCAGGCAATTCCCTAAGACCATAAGTAACAAAAAAAGTTATCAAGCTACATCGCTGGAGGTTATTTCTATATTGACAATTGTCTCCTTTAGTGAAATCACAGATCCATATGATCTTGAAAATGGTTCAACATTATATAACTTACTTTTGCTAAAATCTTTTTCTTATATGAGATGGCTTTTGGGGAGAGGGGAAAAGGAGACTGTGGGAAATGTGGATGATATAAAAATAAATTGCATTTTAAAATATTAATAAAAATAACATATTGAAATAATTTACCATTAAAAATACTTATACAATCTTCCTTCCCCTCAAATCCCCAATGAATTAAACATTAAAAAACTGGGCTTTTGTTCCAGTTCCACCACTAACAAATCAGTGGTCTGGACTTGTTTTCTTATCAGTAAATAAAGTGTTGGACTATGATCCAACAGGAGGAAGTAATAGAAGTGGAAGAAAAATTTCTCCTCTAAGGTCTCTGCTATCTGATGACACTGGCCTCCTGCTGTTTCTTGAACAGGACATTTCCTCTCTGGGTTCTCTCAGAAATGTTCTCCCTTCTCATCTCTACCTCTTGGCTTCCCTGGTTTCCTTCAAGTCCCAGGCAAAATCCCTTCCTCTATAAGAGGATCCTCCTTAATGTGGTAGCTTCCTTCTATTGATTATCTCCAATTTATCATATGGGGACAATTGAGAGTCCTATTATATTCTATATGACATGACACAATTAGATCACATGTAACTCAACTATCCCCTATCCAAATTGCTGCAAGAGAGATAGAAAA
This sequence comes from Myrmecobius fasciatus, assembly GCA_023553655.1. NCBI lineage: Eukaryota > Metazoa > Chordata > Mammalia > Dasyuromorphia > Myrmecobiidae > Myrmecobius > Myrmecobius fasciatus. The sequence continues at coordinate 126,836 of JAJPUD010000531.1, read as the reverse complement.
TAAACAAAAATATAAACTGTTAAGCATATGATATTATATCCTATATTGAAATATGTAGTATACAATTGTCTTCTCCATCATATAATGAACTCCTTGAGAGAAGGAAACAGAGGAAGAAGTCTATACTCAGGTTCATAGTTGGTATGAATCAGTATCATAGATAGAAGGGAACTTAGAAATCAACTAGTCCAACCCTCTCATTTTATAAATGAGGAAACTGAGATCCAGAAAGGTTAGGTGACCTTGGGAAGATCTGCCCAAGATTGCAAAAGAAATAAATAGAATCAAGATTCAAATTCAGCATTCTTAACATAACTGACTATATTCAATAGTAGCAACAATAATAGCTAACATATCTTATAAAAATCATCCCATTATTTGATCTCAATATTATTTAGATTAGAAAATATGGAAATAACCCCAAGGAGCATACTACCCTGCTGTCACCTTATTCTCCCTTCTCCAAGTTAGACACAAAGGAAGAAACTCTTAATAGTAATTAAATCAAGACATAGAAAACAACCAGCAGCCCCTTCCCCAAGCTCAGAATGGTGTGTCACAGCTATCTGGCTTCTCCTTCAATGGGGGTAAGGAAAGCCCATTGATCTTTGCCTTTCTCTATGTCCAGCTGCACCCCTCCTTTTCTCTTCCTCCCCAATCTTCCTCCTTTGCCAGTGCTTTGATTCTTGAAGACATGGAAGAGAAGGCTAAGTTGTGATGGGGGAAGGAGAAAAACAAACTGTGCTCTTTTCTCCCATTGGGTGAAAAGTCGTTAATTGTTCAAAGCACGCTTTAGGTGAATTCCTGAATGGACACAAGCAGTTGCTATGACAGTATGTTTCCTGAGCTGAAATATCCTGTTCCAAGCACAAGAACTCAAGGAAAGAGGAAGGGAAGAATAAGTCAGGAGAGAGCCAAACCTTCAGCTGCTCTGACAAAGAAGGAGGTAGCTGAGGAAGTGGAGCTCAGCTTCAGTGCTAGCTAGGTCCTTGCTAGGTTCACAGGGCCAGACAGCAAAGTGACCTGAAGCCCTTAGAATCAGCCCTTCCAGGTCTCAAAGGAAAGTAGGTTTTTGCTAAATTGAATTATCTCAAAGCAGGCAGATTTTGACCTTCACTCATTGTGGGAATCCCCGAAGACAATCTTTCAAGTAGTTCCTAATAACAACTGCCAACACTTTATCTTTTTTACCCTTAAACACACGCCAAGTTACATGAAAAACTTAAGTGTTACATCAAAGTCTCATAAATTTAATTCATATATTCTTCCACTGCCTGTCAATTCCACTTAATAAAACCCAGCCCAGGGCAGGTAGGCAGGGAAGTGGATAGAGCTCTGGAATCGAGATGACTCCTCTTTCTGAGTTCAAATTTGGCCTTAGACCCTCAGTCTTCTCATCTATAAAATGGGCTGGAGAAGGAAATAGCAGACCATTCCCATGTCTTTGCCAAGAAAGCCCCCCCGGCCACAAAGAGTCGGACAAGAAAGCCTGCCCGGGTCCTCTGCCCATTCCAGGCGCCACAATTCCCTAAGTGCCCAGCTCTCGGTGACTACATGGATGCACTTCAGAAGTGGCCTATGGATGCTTGGGATCAGCGCGTATCAGTCTGGCCCCGTCCAGTGTCTCTTAGGTTACGAGTCTCCCACCTGCACATGGTCCCGGCTTCAGTGGCACTTAATACATGTGTTCTGCTTCCAGCTATGCCAGCCCCTTGGGGCCATGAAGGCAGCTGGGTCACTCTGCTGCTCCTGCTCTGTCATTAGTCCTCCCCTCTCCAAGACCATCAGGGATGTCACAACATGCAGGTGAGTTGTGATTAAGGGAGGGAGGGCCCTGCAAGGTCGCCTCACTTTGTTCTCCAGAGCCATCTTCATCTGCGACAAGATATAAATCAGGATGAGTGGAATGGCCCCGGCTGTGGGGGGAGACCGCAGCCATTGTTGCTAAGAGGGCCACGGAGGCCTGGGACAGTGGCCCAGTGGGGCCCAACAGACCTTGGATCTAGGGCACCATCAATGAAGACTTCGTGAACCGAATTGCGGACTCGCCAAATGACACTTGGGCAAAGGGAAACTAAGCTGGCTTCATGTTTTCCTCCAGGGCCGTGAATCCCCTCTGTGTTTACGGAAACCATGATTCATAATGCAGTTTTCTGGCATTGGAATGGAACATGCAGGAAACCTTCTCTTCAGAGGCTTCATCTCTGCCAGCCAGCATGCAGCCAATAGATCTCCAGCCAGGAATTTAAAAATGAGCGTGCTTAACCCTTTGGCCCTCAGGGAAGAGGGCCCTGTTACCTTGCTATGTGCGAGACAGCCTTAATGTCCCCAAGAACCGACTTCAGGTGGCAAGGTTTGCCCCCTATTTCTCGCTCCCTTTTAAAATGTGAGCTCGTTGAGAGTAGAGACCTGATTGATTTGTCTTTGTTTCCCCAATATTTAGTACAGTATCTGGCACAGTCTGGGTACTTAATAAATGTTTGCAGATTGATTAATTCAGTGGCCAGAAGATAGTCAATCAAATATCTTCAACTGCAGATGGGCTGTTGTGTTCGGTGGCATAAAATATATGTGTATATGTATATATGCATGTGTGTGTGTAATGTTTTAATCCAGCAAGGGCCACCTGACCCTTCTAAAGAAGGTCCTCAGGACCAGACTTAGTCAAAACTATAAAGAAGCCCAAAGGATTCCTGCTCTCCCCAAGTCACACCAATCCCCATCAAAATATGCTCTCAGGAAAGGGCCTGATCAACTCATATTCCAGTATCTGTGATATCATAGAGGTAAGCACCCCTTCACCAGTAAAGATTACAATTAAATTCAATAAGCATCTATTACTATATATTAGACACCTTACTACCATTAGGGATGCAAAAATAAAAGTTTAGTTTAGATCTAACAGAGATCTAAAAATACAAAACATGTGCAAAGTAAATAAGTAATTTCAGAGGGGAGGGGAAGACCCTGAAAAACTAGAGGAGAATGGGAAACCCACCCCCCAATTTATTTGTCCCACTGTCAGCTTTGTTCTCAGATCCTTGATTTGCTCCTTGACTACTAGAAGCAATGAGAAATTTAATCATGGGGTGTTCAGACTCTGACCCATTCCAGGGGAATCTCTTCATCAAGGGTCCTTAGTTCTTGTGGCTATGGAGCTCATTCAGCAGTCTGTTATAGTCTATAAACCTCTTCTTCAAAAAAGTATTTTATAAAATATAGAGGATTACAAAGCAAATAAATTACATTAAACAATGTTGTATGTTGTTATTCAGTCACTGCAGTCATGTCCAGCTCGTCATGACCCATTCTGGATGTTCTTGGAAAAGATGCAGGAGTGGATTACCATTTCTTTTCTAGATCATTTTATAGATGAGGAAATCAGGGCAAATAGGGTTAAATGACTTGTCCACAGCTAGTGAGTACCTGAGGCCAGATTTGAACATATCTTCTTGACTCTAGGCCCAATGCTTTCTCCACTGTGCCACCTTGCTGTCCCATATTAAAAAACAGATATCACAATTTTTAAAAAGTTAAAGGATCCCAACTTAAGAACCCCTATCCTACAAGCTTGCTGAGTTAATTATGCTCATGGGATTTATTCAGTTTGGAAAAGTAGGCATTTTAGCCTTCCCTAGTTAATCAGTTTTAGTGGCTTCCTATCTGTGGAGGACAAAACATAAACTACTCTGCTTAGCTTTTAATACTTTTACACCTGACCCTAACTTATCACTCCAACTTCAATGGACACTATTCCCATTTTCACATCTTTTAATCAAACTCAACTGACCTTCCCTCTGTTTCTCATCATACTCTATGTCCCCTTTCCATAACTGGATGCTGGACATTCCCCCAACCTAGAATGTGCTCCCTCCTCACCTCTGCCTCCAAGCCCCTCTTCTCTTAATTCCTTTAGAAGCAGCTCAAGCACCATCTTCTGCATGAAGCCTTTCCTGATCCCCTCAACTGCTGGCATTCTTCCTCAAACCACTTTGCATTTAATGACTTTTTCTATAAATTAACTGTATTCTGCAAATGTTATTATATGTACTTGTCTCCTCTACTAGAAAAATGGCTTGTTATAAGAAGGGATTGCTTTTTTCCCTTCTTTCCTTCCTTTCTTCCTTCCTTCCTTCCTTCCTCTCTCCCTACCTCCCTCCTTCCTTCCTTCCTTCCTCTCTCCCTACCTCCCTCCTTCCTTCCTTCCTTTCTCCCTCCCTTCCTTCTTTCCTTTCTTCCTTCCCTCCCCTTTTCCTTCCTTCTTTCCTTCCCCTCTTCCTTCCTTCCTTCCCCTCTTCCTTCCTTCTTTCCTTCCTTCCTTCCGTTCTCCCTCCCTCCCTTCCTTTCTCCCTCCCTCCCTTCCTTTCTCTCTCCCTCCCTCCCTTCCTTCCTTCCTTCATTCCTCTCTCCCTACCTCCCTCCTTCCTTCCTTCCTTTCTCCCTCCCTTCCTTCTTTCCTTCCCCTCTTCCTTCCTTCTTTCCTTCCTCCCTTCCTTTCTCCCTCCCTCCTCTCCTTTCTCTCTCCCTCCCTCCCTTCCTTCCCTCCCCTTTTCCTTCCTTCCTTCCTTCCTTCCTTCCTTCCTTCCTTCCTTCCTTCCTTCCTTCCTTCCTTCCTTCTTTCCTTCCTTCCTTCCTTCCTTCCTCTCTCCCTCCCTCCCTCCCTCCTTCCTTCCTTTCTCCCTCCCTTCCTTCTTTCCTTCCTTCCTTCCTTCCTTCCTTCCTCTTTTCCTTCCTTCTTTCCTTCCCTCTTCCTTCCTTCCTTCCCCTCTTCCTTCCTTCTTTCCTTCCTCCCTTCCTTTCTCCCTCCCTCCTCTCCTTTCTCTCTCCCTCCCTCCCTTTCTTCCCTCCCCTTTTCCTTCCTTCCTTCCTTCCTTCCTTCCTTCCTTCCTTCCTTCCTTCCTTCCTTCTTTCATTCCTTCCTTCCTTCCTTCTTCTCTCTCTCCCTCCCTCCCTCCCTCCTTCCTTCCTTTCTCCCTCCCTTCCTTCTTTCCTTCCTTCCTTCCTTCCTCTTTTCCTTCCTTCTTTCCTTCCCTCTTCCTTCCTTCCTTCCCCTCTTCCTTCCTTCTTTCCTTCCTCCCTTCCTTTCTCCCTCCCTCCCTTCCTTTCTCTCTTCCTCCCTCCCTTCCTTCCTTCCCTCCCCTTTTCCTTCCTTCCTTCCCTTCTTCCTTCCTTCCCCTCTTCTTTCCTTCCTTCCTTTCTTCCTTTTTAATGTATTTGTCGCTTCTACACCTGGCAGTATAGTTTGCTGTGGCTCTCCTTGGCAGAAACAAAGCTATGCAAATGTTAATTACCATCATCATCATCATTAAAGCAGACCAAGGGAGATTAGATCAGGAGAGGGATAGATAGAGCAGGGTCAGGGCCAAGCTGGTAGCCTTTATCATGAGTACGTGTTGAATGAAGCAGAGGCAGATACAGGTCTGGTAGCTGGAGAAATGCCAGGGCAGGGATGTGGAGGGCATTTCTCCTCTAGCCCCAGGGTCCTTTACTCTTTTTCCACGGCACTGGGTTTCCCAGAAAGTAGCCAGAAATTGTTTAGACCCTAGCTGCAGAATCGCTAGCATCTTATTAAGCACTTTTATGTGACAGGCACCATGGTAAGCACTGGGGATACAGAGAGAGTAAAAAACAATTTCTGTCCTCAAGAAGCTCATAATCTAATAGCAGAAGACAGCATGTAAGCATCTATATACAAACAAGAATATACTGAAGATAGTACCAGAAATAAGTGACTAGCATTAAGGGGGGTAGAAAAGGCTTCTGATAGAAGATAGGATTTTTAGCTGAGACTTGAAGAAAGTGAGGGAAGCCAGAGGCAGAGGTAAGGAGAAAGGGAATTCTAGACATGAGGAGCAGCTAGTGAAAACGCTTCATTGGGAGTGTCAGCAAGGAGACCAAAGTCACTGAATCATAGAGTACATGGAGGGGGAATAAAGTATAAAATGGAGATAGTGGAAGTCAACATTTCTAGCACTTTTAAAAAATATTATTTTATCTTATCCTCCCTACAGATAATGTGCTACTATCATCCCCATTTTACAGTTGAGAAAACTGAGACAGACAGGCGGTTAGGTAATTTATTTGGGATCACACAGCTAGCAAGTATCTGGGACTGGTTTTGAACCCAGGTTTTCCTGACTGTATTGACAACACACTAGTAAGACAAGAAATCTGTCCTCCTAGATCCAAAGCAGAGTAATTAAGACTATTCAGTCCCATCATCATGACCATTCATTCACCTTCCCTAGCCTGTTTTGTACCCTGCCCTGTAATAGCAGAGGAGCCCATGGGGGCTCTGGAGAAGATGTGGAAGACCAAGATTGGAGTTCCTGGAGAAGGCCCATTCTGGGAGTCAGTTGGGAGAAGTCTGTCTGGGGCAAGCATCTGCCAAGAGCATCCCGGTGCTTCGGATTCTATTGCCAGCTAGGGGGATGTACTACACAGATAGTACCCATAACTAGATTTTCTAGAAAATGCTTCAAGGCAAAGCATTTTTTTCTCCACACTTCAGAGAAGGAAGCCAAGGTTCAGAGAGGTTAAATTACTTTCCTATGATCACAAAGCTAGAAAATGTTCATCATTCTATGCTGCCTCTCTAAATCATTTATTCCTCATTAACTGGTGCTCCTTTTAGTCACTGGCATGCATTTGCAAGATGTCTGACCAAAATTAGGATTCTGCCCGTGGCTGGGAGCAGAACAAAATTCTGATTTTACAAACTTAAATATCTAAGTATAATCAATTTTATAAGGAGATTATCTAAGAACTATGATGGTAGGCAATAAGATACTTGTGTTACTCACTAAACTAACGGGGCAGTAATTCACTGGTAGCTATTTCTAAATCTGAAGGAAACCAAAGCAACTATTGACACTAATTCATTCACCCAACAAGTCTTTATTAGGGGTTTCCTATGTGTCAGACACTATGTTAGGTGATGGAGATACAAAAAAAAAAAGCCAAGAAAGTCTCCCCTCAAAGAGCTTATATTCTAAAAAGGGAAATAATGTATATAGAAATAGGTACACACAAGGTGCAGGGCAGGAAGTAATTTTAGGAGAGAAGGCTCTAGCAGCTGAGGAATAGGAAGGCAGGAAGTGGTGACTGAGTTGGGATTAGCATTTAGTAATAATTAAATCTGTTTCTTAGCTTCCCTGGCTTCCTTCAGTCCCTACTAAAAATCTCAGCTTCTAAAGAAAGTCTTTCCCAATCCCTCTTAATTCTAGTGCCTTCCCTCTGCTGATTATTTCCTATTTATTTTGTATGTAGCTTATTTGTACCCAGTTGTTAATATGTTGACTCCCATATTATTGTAAGCTCCTCGAAGGCAGGGACTAATTTTCTTTTGGCTTTCTTTGTCTTCAGCACCGAGCAAAATGCCTGATACACAGTAGGCACTTAATACATTTTTTATTGACTGACAAATTAAATGGGAACAAGCTTCACTTTTATTTTCTTTCTCTTTCTCCTTAATCGACCCCTCTTTATATTAAATGGCTTATCGGCTTGCCCAGCTGAGACCAAGAATTCCATCTGACAGCCAGATGACAGATTCTGACATTTTCTCCAGTCTGCTCAGCCTCCCTCCTCCTTCCTTGTTTCCTTCCTCCATCCTTCTCCTCCCCCCTTGGGTGTCCCTGACCTAACTGGGGATCTCATAAGACTGCAGCCAAATAACAACGAGTATCTCCGGGACTGCTGTGGTCAGATGCCCAGCTTCTGTCAGGGCTTCCTCAGAAAAGTTGTATTTTGGTATTTTGACACCTGCGCAGCCTTCCCACATGCTCCAGCACCCCTCGGCACTCACAGCAGCTTTCCTCGGCAGAGAATGTCCGCCACAGAGAGTTCTATGGTGCTTGTGGCTGCTGGAAATAGGCAGAGTGTTGGAGAAGCAGCAGAAAACGCTCAGCTTGTGCCCGATCATCACATTACTGCCCAGGCTTCTCTGCTAACCATGCCATGTGAAATCCCTGATTTTCCACTAATTACAGCAATGGGGTGAATGCTAAGTAGGTTTGTCCTTAGCAGGTAGGAAGTCTGCAGTGCTGAGAGAGGGGGGATGGGAAGAGCTGGTTAGCATCTGGGTTGGGAGATTTTTTTTTAAGTGTTCCCAGTAATTATGTCTATTAATAAACACCAAGAAAACTTGCAGCAAGCATGTGCCTCAGCCTAGCACTGCTCTGTGTTCCCTTGCCGGACCCACTGGCATCAGATGACCTTGTTCCGGCCCGTACCCTACCTCCTCACTGCCCTTGCCACAGAGCTGCCATTTAAATCTCCTAACATCACTAATTTTCCGCCCCACCTCTACCTCCCTCACTTTTCCTAGTCTGGGCAAGACCCGAGGGAGTCTGTCTTGCTTTGGGCCAGGGCAATGGCAAACAGTCCCGAAACTTCTCCTCTTCCTTGTGTGGGTGGCAGGGACTCGGGAGGGTGATGTGAGACTGAACTTCATTAATTAGGTAGTGGGAGTTAGTTTTATCAAGAGCCTGGAGCTGGGGAACCTTCTTTATGCTACAGTTTCCATTCACAAGAAGCAGCTAACCAGGGAGAAGAAAGGCAGGATGAGAAGCTTCAGTTTCAGGGCACTGACGCCAGATGGGAAGGTGCTGAGGGCACTGGGGCTTCATAGCAAAGGGAGGCAGAATCCCTGACTATTTCCCCCAGAGGAACCCCAGAAGTCTTCCAGCCAAAGCTGTGTGCAAACAGGCACGTCCCTGACAAATGGACCTTCTCTGATTCTGAGGGTCCCCCCTAGGTGTCCCCCACAGACAGAAAAAGACCAGCCTATGGTGAACTGTGCTCTGGAGGCTTCAGCAGGATGCCTTCCTAAGTGAATGTTGTGGATTGCTGTGGGGAGCAGATTTTTATTTAATTTAATTAGTAATTGTATCCTTTTTAATCTTATCACAAGTAAAGTTGTTTTTATTGTATTTTATGGTCCACAATTGCCTTATTACTTTCTAATAACAAACCTGAATCAGTGGATTGGCTGGAGGAAGGCCTGATCCTGGGCACGGAGAATGGTTATTTAGCCTCTCAATGCCCCAATCACTCACCAAAAGGATCAAAGATAGACAAGCTGCTGATCTGCTTTAGTGAAAAAAGTTGCCTCCCTGGAGTTTCTTAACCCAAGAAATCATAGTCTGGGAAAAACAAACCAACTCTTCACTGTTCTGTAGCCCACATCTTCAATCCTGTCCACAAGGACATCAGGTAATAATTAAATTCCATGGCTAAGATTCAAGTAGTGGTCCACCTAGATCATGATCCATTCTGGGTCCATCTGTGCTGCTTTTTAATGATCACTGCCTCCCTTCCAAATGTTCAGAAACTATCCTTAGTAATATCCACTAGAATTTTTACCAGGAGTTAGAGGCCTAGAAGTTGAAGAATCCCATGTGAGCCCCCATGACTCTATCTCTGTGTGCCTCTGTCTCTCTCTCCTCCCAACCCCATTCCCTACTTCTGTCCTGCCCTTCAGACCTCTCAGTCTTCCCTGAGCCAATCCTTATAGCAACTGTTCCTTCCGGTCTCCCTCTCTCCCTGCATGCTATTCCCTCAGTTCCTTCTCCCATTAAGGATGAGGTGCTTCCACTGACTGAGGACTCGAAAAGTCACTCTCTTAGAACCTTAGAGTCAGAGGCAGCCCCTTAGTTCAACCTTCTCAGTTCAGGCGAGGAAATCAGTGCCTAGAAATCAGTTTAATTTCTCATGAGTGAAAGATCACAAAGATGACAAAGCCACAAGAACCCTGCACAGTGTTTTTGCCCCAAACCATCATGGTCAGAGATTATCCACCCAGGAAGGGCAGCTGCTTATAGACCAGATGAAATGATGTTTAAATCACAAATGAAATATGTCCAATATTTTTAATATGTACTATTCCCTGGAGAGAACTTCATCCTCTTTTTCTTTGTCCACTCCCTCCCCCTCTGTTTCTGTCTGTCTGTCTGTCTCTCTGTCTTTGTCTCTGTCTCTCTCTTTTTCTCGCTCTGTCTCTGTCTGTGTGTGTGTGTCTGTCTGTCTCTCTTCTCTCTCTCTCTCTCTCTCTCTCTCTCTCTCTCTCTCTGTATCTCTGTGTCTCCCTCCCCTCTGTTTCTATCTCTCTCTTTGCCTCTGTCTTTCTCTTTTTCTCTCTCTGTCTCTGTCTGTCTGTCTCTTTCTGTGTGTGTGTCTGTCTCTGTGCCTGTCTCTCTTCTCTCTCTGTTATCTCTGTGAATCTCTCTGTCTCTCTCTGTCTCTCTCTGTCTCTCTCTCTCTCTCTCTCTCTCTCACACACACACACACACACACACACACACACACACACACACACACAC
>JAJPUD010000531.1:88757-104321 GCA_023553655.1 Myrmecobius fasciatus | reverse complement strand
TACGTCCCCAGGCACCCCTCGGCTGCTGCAGTGCTGCTCGCCTGTCACCGGCTCAGCCACGCCGGCCCCCTCCCCGCCTCCGCATCCGAGCCCGTTCAGCCTGCCCGCCGGCCCCTAGACCGGGCACAAGCCGCCGGCCCGGGCCGCGAGCAGCGGGGAGGGGGAGGCTGAAGCAGCAGCTGATGCTGCTACCGCTGCTGCTGCAGGGGGATGGATGCTCCGACTCCCCGGAGCTTTCCAGCCGCTTGAGCCGGGCGCAGCGCTCCCGTTAAAGGGGAGGGCGTTTGGCAGCCGGAACTTTTTGACTGCCGATCGTAAGAGGATAGTGAGGTTGGGATGAGGGGAGCTGTCTGGAGGGAGGGGGGTAGCGTATTTGCCTATCTGCTTCTAAACCAGGCCTCCCCCTCCCTTGGGTGCCTAGGCTGCAGAGGCCTCCTCCCCTATGCCCACAAGTTTTGATTTTTCTGGCTGTCCTCGTGAAAGATCCAACAGCCCTGACCTTTTTATAGGACACTTACGGCTTGTCAAAGGCGCACGGTGTAAGTCACAGCCTCCTTCTTCTCGGTTTGAGAGTGGGTTTAAGGAAATAGAAAAGTGGCAGACACTGGCCCTGGGTGCTCGCCCTTCCTCCCACGCCCTCCCCTCCCCCACCTCCCCTTCCCCCATCACATCTAGTGGCTTTTTCCCAATCCCATCTCCTGAGCAGCTCCTACCACCACTACTTCACTGTGACTGGTTACTGTCATGGAAGAGAACGACATCAATGTGAACAATAATGCCATTAATTCTGACACAGGAAAGGACCTCGACGGCCAGAGTTCCATGGGTTACCTGCCCCAAATCTTTCCTGACAAGTGTGTCTCTCCAGCCCACTAAAGGAAGAATAATTTGATTTATCTTTGTATAGGTTTTCATTTTTGCAAAGCTTTCTCTCCAGACACATTAGCTCATTTGATCTTCACTAAATCTCTAGTTAGATAATGGGAGCATTATTAGCCCCATTTTGCAAATAGAAAAACAAGACTCCAAAAGTTTAGCTTAGGAGAGCAGAGCGGAATCTGAAATCTTTGCACCACATTGTAGGGCTTTTGCTCAGATAAAGGACCCAGTGGGAAATACAGGGGAATTCCAGAGGCAAATTAACAGTTTAGGGGCCAAGAGGAGGAAATCAAAAAATCTTCTCTGGAAAACCCCATTCTACTCCTTCTCTCTTGGGGCCTTCCTAAAATGAGTATTTTTTTTTTTCTAACTCAGTAATTGACCAAGCAGGCTGCCCAGCAATGGCAAACCACTCCACTATTTTTGCCAAGAAAACCCTTAAATGGAGTCATGCAGAGTCAGACAGGACTAACTAAACAACTAAACCACAACAGAATTGCGGGCACATTGCTGCTCTTCCTTCCTTGTCCTATGCCTGCTGTTCACATCTTAATGGATATGATTCTGTCCTTGGGCTAAACTGTAAGAGAGAGGCGACATCAGAGAACACAGGCCACAGGCTGGTTCCTGGCTCACTTCTCCTCCCTTCCTGACCTGGCCATCCTCAGTGATTTTCAGTTTCTCTGCCTTTCTAGAGGGCACCTCAATCTCTGCCTGGTCCACCTGACAATCCAACAACCGTATCCTCTAGAGGCTTGAGTTCCCTGATAATGCTGGAGATAACAGGCTGGTTTGCTCCAACCTTATCCATCTCTTTGGATTTAGCTTGTCTCTGAGAGAGATTGGTATTCTTAACTCATGATTATTAGTTATAGATGACATCCTCTCCCGACTTCTTTTGCTCAATTAAAAAAAATCAAATGGTTAGAAAATCTTAAAAATATACACATATCCCACAGTATTAGGGAGGGTGAGAGATGTTGAAAGGATGAAAAAGGAGAGCTGGGAAGATAGAAGTAGCAGATAAAAGTTTAAATAAAGATGTATTGCTTCTGGAGAGACTTGCATGAACTGATGCTAAGTGAAATGAGCAGAACCAGGAGATCATCATACACAGCAACAACAGTATTACATGATGATCAATTCTGATGGACACAGCTCTTTTCAACAACGAAATGTTGCAAACCAGTTCCAATTGTTCAATGATGAAGAGAACCATCTACACCCAGAGAGAAGACTGTGGGAACTGAATGTGGACCACAACATAGTATTCTCACTTCTGCTTGCATTTTGTTTTCTTTTAGTTTTTTTTTCTTCTTGATCCGATTGTTTTTTGTGCAGCAAGATAACTGTATAAATATATTAGATTTAGCATATATTTTAACATGTATTGGACTACCTGCCATCTAGGGGAGGGAATGGGGAGAAAGAGGGGATAATTTAGAACAGAAGGCTTTGCAAGAGTCACTGTTGAAAAATTACCCATGCACGTGTTTTGTAAATAAAAAGCTTTCAGTAATTAGCAACAACAACAAAAATGTATTGCTTCCAGTCTTTGGGAAATCCCCTTGTAACAAGAAGTTCTAAAGATTCTCTTTTGCTTTTAAAAGACTGCTTATAGGTATTTGCTCTGACTAATTTCAACCATCTAGTTTTCCCAAAGGTAAGACCCAGTCCCATTGTAATGAGGTGCTGCAAAGTTGTTACATTAAGATTTCTGTTTGGTTCTGGAGCAGTTTTTTATTTCTTTATTATTATTATTATTATTTTAAAAACTTTTTATTTTCAAAACATCAGCTTTTGATTTCTTAGATCAAGGACAGGTTCAAGGAAATTCTGAGGTGAATCATGAAGTATTTACTTTCTACATCCACTCACACTTCTACATAATCTATTTCTCTGCTGGCAACAAACTTGATTCAGTGAAGGTAATACCACAAAGCTGGAGTACATGATAGGGCCCTTCCAGGTATAGAGCCAGTGGACTGGCCTGATGTACACACCAGTGTCTGTAACATGAAAAAGATTGATGATATTTTTCCATTCTCCATGGAAAGGACATACATAGTATTTACTAGCATGTAAGTTTAATAGGAGGTGACTGGTACATAGTAGGCGCTTAATAAATGCTTATTGATTCACTGAATGATAAAACTTTGCTACTTAGGGCATTTGGGTAGTTCAATGGATAGAGTGCTGACTTAGAGCAGAAAGACTCATCTTTCTGTGTTTAAATCTGGTCTCAAATAATTACTAGTTTTAAGATTCTGGACAAGTCATTTAACATTATTTGTCTCATTTTCCTCATCGGTAAAATGAGCTGGAAAAGGAAATAGCAAACCACTCCACACATACATGCAAAATCCCAGATTGGGTCATAAAGAATAGAACATGACTGAACAACAGATCTGCCTATTTATTATTGAGGGTTGGAGGGTGAGAGATGTTGAAAGGATGAGAAAGGAAAGCTGGGAAGATAGAGATAGCAGATAAAAGTTTAAATTAAGATGTGTTGCTTCCAGTCTTTGGGAAATCCCCTTGTAATAAGGAAGTTCTAAAGGTACTCTTTTGTTTTTAAAAGTCTTCTTATAGATATCTGCTCTGACTAATTCCAACCATATAGTTTTCCCAAGGACAATCTGCTTATGTGGTCTTGGGCCAATTATTTAAGCTCTCTAAGGTTTGGATTTCTCTTTTGTAGAAGTAAAGGAGGAAGGAAGGAATAAATGATCATTAAGATCTCTTCCAGCTCTGAATCCTATGGCCATTGTGAAAACATTTAAAACCTTTTTAGTTTCTTTAGAAATGTTAAGAAAGAATATTTTCTTCTAAAGCCTTTTCCATTCTTAGAAAGGTGATTGATAGAGCCAAGATAGAAAAAAGGCTTTTCTTGATTAAGAGTATTAAGACTATTAAGAGTAATACTCAAATTTAATTCTATGGTGTTCACCTGAAAGCCTCCCTCCCCATCTGAAATGATTAGTGCTAGAACCTATCCTTTTCCTTTGAGAAAGAATAGAAGAAAAAAAATTAATAAAGAAGAAAGGGAGAAGGTCCCTTTGTTTAACTTTAGGAATGTATTGCTGTTGTTCAGTTTCAGTTTTGTCATATTCTTTGTGACCTCTGTTTGGGGTTTTCCTGGCAAAGATGTTGGAATGGTTTGCCATTTCCTTCTCCAGCTTATTTGACAGATGGGGAAACTGGAGCAAACAGGGTGAAGTGATTTGCCATATAACTACGTCTGAGGCCAGATTAAACTCAGAAAAAAAAATGAATCTTCCTGACTCCATGCCTGGCACTCTCTATACTGTATCACCGGCCACAGTAGGAATGTAAGGGAGTAGACTTGATTACTCAATTCTGGAATGTTAACCCAGACTGTATTTTTAAATATCTGACCTTTGTTTAAGATTCCTATTTATTACCTGATATCTTCTTGGAGCAGAGAGGCACATAAGTAGTATGGAATGACAATACTTTTGGACATTTCTTTCTCCAAACTAAAAATGGCTGGGATATAGATCCCAATGGAATTAAATTGCTCCTGACAGATTTGAATCTAAATCACAGAGTACATTATTTATATTTTTTTTCTTTGACACCATCAATAGCAAACTACTGATGTGGAGCACTTAGAGATTGACAGATTTTTTTTCCAATTAAGACATTAACAAGAAAGAAAAAGCAACATCTGAAAGGGTTTCTGGACTTTCTGATGGTGGCAATGTTTCCTTACTCTTTATAGGGACCTTGTTTGGTTCAGGAAGCTGCTTATCTTGATCCTGCATTCCTGGTTTTGTGGCAGTGCTCAATGAGTTAGCTGGCTGTATTGTGAGGATCAAACTGATAAGTTTCCCTCAAGTCCAGAGCCAAAACTTTTAAAGTTCATGAGATGTGAGGTCCTTTGTCTTTTTTCCCAGCTGAAATAACCAACAATTTAATTGGTAGGAATGGTGAGAAAAAAATGGGGAGGAAGAAGGGAAGATAAGCACTTTTTCTGTGGGTAGTGTTAAACATTTCTGTTATTTGAATACTTGCCTCAGCCTCACCCCTCCCCCTTAGGTCAAGTTTTTTGATTTGATTGCATGGACTCAAACTTTGTGTCTCCCTATTGCCTTTCCCTCTAATAAGTGCTTGCTAATTATTCATTAAATTGAATTCTAAAGACTACATTTTTTCCTTTTGTGATGGGAATTGAATTAACCTCAAGCTAAAGCTGTGAATTAAAACTAAAAACTCACCAAAATTTTCATTCTCCCTTTTTCGACTGCACTTCTAGACTTTACCTTCTTTCTCCAAAGACAATCTTCCTTCAGCTGTCTGCTCTCTAGTTTGCTACACAGGAGAGAAAAAGAGGGAGGGAGGAAAAGGGGGTCACCAAGGCAAGACACTCAGACTGTAACTAAGCAATGTTATTGAAAACCTGTGAATTGCTAAGATCATTATTTTCACACCTCTGAGTTCTTGCTGGCTGGAGACCCTTCTGCACCACAGTACATGTTGCCCGGCTGCATTTAGCTTGTAATTAGCAAGGGGGATACCCCTCCCTGACCAGCCTGAAGCAAAAGATCTTTTAATATGCCAGGGGCGAGACTATTTTATCAATGGAGAAGCTGAGAAGACCCCAAAGAATTTTCTACACTATTATTAATGAACTTGTGCTTCCCAGGGAAATAAGTCCATACATACATTTGCATACTAATCCTGGACTTATACCTCTCCTCTGTAGAGCTCAAACTCCTTTGCATTTAGTTCATTAGTTGTGAACTTTAAGTGGGGATGATTGTGTGGTTCCATCTTCAGTTGGAAGGCAGAGTAACTTCTTCCAGAAGACAAAAAAACTCGTTTCCCTTCTTTCTACATTGCATTGGAACCTAGAACAGGAATGGGACTTTTGATTTCATTATTATAAATACACACACACACACACACACACTCCTCCCTAGAGAGGTAACGCTTTCTATCAATGCAGGTTGATAACATTCTCTGCAACTTTTACTCTGGGCCTAGTTGCCTAGAATATTTATAGGTTAAATTATTTCCTCACACAACCCACATGTGTCAAAGACAGAATTCAAATCCTGGTTTTCCTGACTTAAAAACTGGTTCGCTGTCCCCTAACACAACACTTTCTCTATCAAATAGTTCTCTGACTTTTTCTTCTCAGTCTTTGGTTTGTGATAGGAACTCATCCCATCACATGATCCACTCCCCAGATAAATCCCATAGCATGATTACTGAGACAATAACCTCCTCAGACAAGCTAGACCATTGGTTGTCCCAGAGCAACAGAGATTATGAAAGGTGACAACAAGCAGAAGGCAGTCAGAAGGCATCACTGACTCCAGGATCTGATGTGCTGCAGACTTCCATGAGGGGAGTCAGAGACTGCTGGACCCATGGTTTAAGAATCTAATTAGGAGGAGCAGACCTCCTCCAGAAGCAAAAAGCCAAGTAATTAAGTGATTAGTCTCGAATGCTAAAATGTCTAAAGAACAGTTATCACTGAAAGATTAATTAATCCAATCACACGTGCTATAAAAATTTGGCAACTACAATTAGGGCCACACATCTGGGAGGCACCTCTCTGGAAAACTGGCCCTTTTCCTAAGCTTCTCTGATATTCCCATTCCTGGTTTCCTTCTGGGTTACTTACTTTCTGGTTAGCCTTTCCTACTCTGTCTTTTCATCCTTCTTTTTTCCTTCCCTTCCCTTCCTTTCCCTTCCCTTCCCTTTTTCCTTTTCCTTTCCCCTTTCCTTTCCTTTTCTTTCCCCTTTCCTTTCCTTTTCTTTCCCCTTTCCTTTCCTTTTCTTTCCCCTTTCCTTTCCTTTTCTTTACCCTTTCCTTTCCTTTTCTTTCCCCTTTCCTTTCCTTTTTTCCTTTCCTTTCCCCTTTCCTTTCCTTTTTTCCTTTCCTTTCCCCTTTCCTTTTCTTTCCCCTTTCCTTTCCTTTTTTCCTTTCCTTTCCCCTTTCCTTTCCTTTTCTTTCCCCTTTCCTTTCCTTTTCTTTCCCCTTTCCTTTCCTTTTTTCCTTTTCTTTCCCCTTTCCTTTCCTTTTTTCCTTTCCTTTCCCCTTTCCTTTCCTTTCCTTTCCCCTTTCCTTTCCTTTTCTTTCCCCTTTCCTTTCCTTTTCTTTCCCCTTTCCTGTCCTTTTCTTTCCCCTTTCCTTTCCTTTTCTTTCCCCTTTCCTTTCCTTTTCTTTCCCCTTTCCTTTCCTTTTTTCCTTTCCTTTCCCCTTTCCTTTCCTTTCCTTTCCCCTTTCCTTTCCTTTTCTTTCCCCTTTCCTTTCCTTTTCTTTCCCCTTTCCTTTCCTTTTCTTTCCCCTTTCCTTTCCTTTTCTTTCCCCTTTCCTTTCCTTCCCTTTCATTTCCTTTCCTTCTTTCCTTTTCTTTTGATTCTCTTCTCCTTCCCTTCCTTTCCCTTCCCTTCCCTTTCATTTTTTCCTTTCCTTTTGATTCTTCTCTTCTCTCCTTTCCTCCCTCTCTCCTTTTCCTTTTCTTCTTCCCTCCCCCTCCCTCCCTCCCTCTCCCTGTCTTTGTTCCACCCTCCCTTTTCCTTTCCCTGTCTCCCTCCCCCTCCCTCTTTCCTTCTCCTTTCCCTCCTCTCCTTTCCCCCCTCTATTTCTTCCTCTCCCCTCCCTCACTTTCAGGGAGGTGGAGGAGATCTTCTGACTATTCTCTGAGCAGAATATCCTTCTTTTTCTCTCACCATACTGTGCCAGAGACTGAACCTTAAAACCTTGACCCTTTTAACCTTCCCCCCTTTTCCCCCCTTTGCCAAAAGACTGAACCTTAACCCTTTTCACCTTCCCCCTCCCCACCCTGACACAAATATCTGAATATCTAAGAACAACCACTGCATATTCCAGCATAAGCATGCAGAACGACACGCCTCAGGAAACTACAAGATATCATTGTTCTACTCCACCCTTGGAGCCCCTAACCTTTGACACCTGACCCCCACCCCTCATTTCAGAGTGTCACACCCCATCTGTCTTCTTGCTCAATGTGCTGTTACTACATTGTGGTCATCTGCCTATATATACTCTGTGCAAACTCAATAAACTCGAGACATAATCTACCATAACCTAGAGTTGTCTCCTTCCTCTCTGCGATCCTGTCCCCAGACCTCTGTGTCTCCCCAGGCCATTCGGCCTTACGAGCTCTGCTCCCCCGGCTTATGTCCTGCTCGCTTGACCCACGTTGATGACCTGCTGGTCAGGTCAATACTGTCAATCTCTTTTCACAAAAACACTAAGGCTAATGTTTCTAGGAGGTCTTCTTGTGTCTTGCTTTCCTAACATTTAGTTCATAATAGTAATCAATGGCAGCAGTTGATGAGTCCATCTTAAAGATCAGACAGGACAGAGAGACAAGAACTCCCTAGATTTAATTCAATCCAATGGGAATGTATTAGATGAGCAAGGAAGGCCCTTTGCCTAGTTGACTAGGACATAAAAGGAAAAATGGTCCCTGTTTTCAGGGAGTTTACATTCCACTGGAATCAGTCCAGTAATGTGAAGCCAAGTCCAGTTAGTCTTCTGGATGTTTTCTGTGGTACCTCCCTTCCTTTTCTGAAGTGTTCCAGTGAAGGATGAAGTTGTATTTTCCTAGCACTATGATAATGATCAGCCTAGCTAGTGAGTGAGTCAGTAAGCATTTAAGCACTTACTAAGTTATAGTAACTATATGCTATATACTAAGCACATAGTATATATAAACTCTAGGGATACAAAGCAAAATAAAAGACAGTCCATACTCTCAAAGAGCTCACAATCTAGTGGGGGAGACCACAAGCGAAAAAACTTGTACAAACAAGTTAAATACAGAATAAACAGGAAATAATTTTCAGAGGGAAGGGATTTAGAATTAAAAGAGGTTAGGAAAAGCTTCCTGTAGAAGATGGGATCTTAGTTGTCACTTGAAAGAAGCAAGGGAAGTAGAGATGGGGAGGGATAGAATTCCAAGCAAGGGGGAGAGCCAGAGAAAATGCTCTGACCCTAGAGATGGAATGTCTTGTTCATGGAACAGTTAGAAGGCTATTGTCACTGAATCAGAGTAAGTGATGAAGGAATAAGCTATATGAAGACTGGAAACAGAAGGAATAGTAGGGACTAGATTATGAAGGGCTTTGAATACCAAACAGAGAATTTTGTATTTGATTCTTGAAGTGACAGGAAGACACTGGAGTTTTGTTTTGTTCTGAGTTAGAGTGCCATGGATGCACCTGAGCTTTAAAAAAGTCTTAAGTTTAAAATGTCTAAAAGGCCCCTGGAAATATGAGACTGAAGCAGAGAGGTTGAAGTAGGAAAGATACTTTTGAGAATCATCAGCATAGAGACAGTCATTAAATCCATGGGAGCTAATGAGATGACCAAGTTCAGCAATATATAGGGAGAAAAAAAGAGTGGGGCTCTGTGAGACATCTAAGGTCAGAAGGCATGACCTAGATGGGGATCCATCTGGGGAGACCAAGAAGGAATGGTTTGATAGGGAGAGAACAAGAAGAAAATGATATCCAAAAAAATTTAGAGGGGAGAGAGTATGAATAAATGACCAACAGTGTCAAAGGCTAAAGAGAGGTAAAGAAGTTTGAGGATTGAGAAAAGGCCATTGGATTTAGCATTAAGAGATCCTTAGTAACTTTGGAGAGAGCAATTTCAGTGGAATGATGAGGTCGAAAACCAGACTGTAAGGAATTAAGATTCCTTTGTAAGATTGTAAGAAATGAATTGAAAGAGAGAAAACAGAAATATTTGATGTAGATAAGGAGTTTGGCCAGGAAAGGCAGAGGAGATATAAGAAGATAGCAGGGATGAATGGATCAAGTAAGGATTTTTGGAGAATGGAGAAAATATGAATATGTTGGCAGATAGTAGGAAAAGAACTAATAGACAAGAAGAAAATGAAATTAAATGACAGAGTAGGAATGACAGAGGGGCCAATATATTGGAGGAGACCAGATGGAATGAGAGCATTTGTGAAGGTAGGGGAGTGGCCTTGGAAAAAAGGAAGGCCATCTCTTTGTGTGAGACAGAGGTGAAGGAGGAGAGAGTAACAGAATGCATCTGAGTGATACAGAGCTCCAAGAAGCAACTCACAGGGAATGACCTCAGCACTTTCTGTAAAATATGAGGCAAGGTTCTCAGCTGAGAGTGGGGAGAGAGGAGCCAGGAAAGATCTGAGAAGGGATTAAAAGAGCCACTGCAGATGGAAGATGGAGATGGAGAGAGGGGAAAAGAGAGTTGATAAGAGAGGTACAACTTGTTAGATACAACCTAAAGAATAGGTTATGGGAAATAAGGTAAGGAACTGAGTGATTTGGGTTTGTGGAAGAGTCATTATAAACATTGAAGTTCTCTAGCATGAGGGAAAGAGAAAAATTATAAATTGGGTACTGACCTTATTGAGGAAAGAAAGTGATCCAGAGGTGTCTAAAGACCCTAGCTACCAAGATTTTGATTGGGTGCTTGATATAATTTGCATGAATCTCAAAGGAGGAGAAGTTATTGGGTAATAGAGGTTGGGAAAGAATCTGGAAATGGCAATGGAGAGCAAGGAGAATTTCCTGCCCAGCCAATGCACCAAGGAGAATGAGAGAAGATACAGCCTGTAGTGGAAAGAGTGGATGTGTCATGAGAGAGAGCCAACTTCCATTGATTGCTAGGATATGAAAGGAAGGAGAGAGGTAAAGTAGGATGAAGAGAAGTTTGTTGCCTATGGGACAGGTTCCATAGAGCCTGGTGGAAGGAGTAGGAAGCATGCTTGGTTGGGACTTTGGAGTGGAAGGGTTGAGGGAAGTAGAAAAAAAATTGGGTGATAGGGGATGGAGAATGGGGTGGATGGTGATTTATTGGTGGTGTGATCAGATATGAGATAGAGGGCACCATTCTTCTTCCAAAGAAGCCTGGAAATCTGTCAAGAGATAAGTACATCATGAAATAGAAGTCACTGGATCAAATTTCACTACTATTTCACTACTCTTCCCTCTGAAGGCTGAAGATTAGGCAGGAGACAACCCAACCTGCAAGAAAGAGATGGAAATCCTAGACTCTCACTATCTTTACTCTCCCTCTTTCCTCAAAGGCCAGGTGCAGCAAAACCTGGAAGGTCTGAGGATAAAAGGAAGGTTGCTCTTTTTTTTTATTGGAGGCTTTCTGTAACAAAGCTACAGCAGGCTTGCCAATACTTAATCTCAACTAAAACGGTAACCCTCAGGCCCTCATGAGACAGCCTATGAGAGAAGTTCCTGCTTGGCCTGCTAGGTCCCAGAAAGAACAGCTGAATTTCCCATGATTTCAGGCTATTCAGTCTTCAGGCCCTCCGGCTACAGCTATACTTAACCATTACTGCTAAAAAAAAGTACAAAGTCTTGAAGTTCAATTCCATTGAATTGACAGAGAAGTGCGGGTCTATGGCATTGTACCAAGTTGGGAAGGATGCAAAAGAAGAAATTGATAGCTGCTTGCCCTCAGGACCTAATTGAGGGTACCCAGAACTAGCAGAATACAGCCATGAATAATGAATGCCCAAATAGATATTAAAGATTCTAAGGCCTCTAAGGCTACCTTTAAATAGGATTTAAGGGTTTTCAAGTGCCTTATGAATATCACACTATTTGATCCATCACAACAACTAAATGAAGTAGTGAGATTAATTATCCCAAATTTACAAAGGAGGAAACCTAGATTGAGAGAATAAGGGGAGTACTTGGGTTCACGGTGCTAAGAAGCATGATAGAATTTGAACTCAGAACTCCCTGAATGCAATACCAGAGCTCTATCCACTGTACTACCTGGGGAATGAGGGGAAACAGAAAGAAAGAACAAAGAAAGAAGGGAGAGAGGGAGGAAACATTTATTAAATGCCTATTATATGCCAGTCACTTTACAAATTTGATCCTCACAATAACTCTGGAAGGTAGGTGCTGTTATTACCTTCATTTTAACTATTGAGGAAATTGAAGTAAATATAAATAAAGCAACTTGCCCACATAGCTAATAATTATCTGAAGCTAGTTTTGAACTCATGCCTTCCTCATATCAGGCTCTGCTATCCATTCACTAATTCATATTGTAAAATAAAGTGGCTACATAAGACACTCTCTAAGGTACCTTGCAGCTCAAAATTTGGGATCCTATATCAGGAAAGACCCTACTGCCTTCAGTCCTATTCATTTTCCTTCTCTATTGTTACTGCTCCTACCCTAGTTTTAACTCTTACATACTTTAGAACAGTCAATTGTAATAAGGTTCAGTCTCTCTCCTCCCTTCCAATTCTTGCTAGATTTCCCCAGGGAATTATTAATCTATAATGTCACTCCTATAATAGGATATCTTCACTAGTTCTTTGGCAGCTAGGTGATGCTGTTGATATGATAGAGTACTAAGCTTGGAGGCCAGAAGAATTGAGTTCAAATCCAGCCTTATGTGACCCTGGGCAAGTCACTTAACCTGCCTGCCTCAGTTTTCTCAACTGCAAGATGAAAATAATAACAGCACCTACCTCCCAGGATAGTGAGACTTATATGATATAATAATTGTAGGCTGATTTCTAGTCACATGAAAAAATGTTCTAAATCACTATTGATTAAAGAAATGCAAATTAAGACAACTCTGAGGTACCACTTCACACCTGTCAGATTGGCTAAAATGACAGGAAAAGATAATGATAAATGTTGGGGGAGATATGGGAAAACTGGGACACTAATACATTGTTGGTGAAGTTGTGAACTGATCCAACAATTCTGGAGAACAATTTGGAACTATACCCATTGGGCTATCAAACTGTACATACTCTTTGATCCAGCAGTGTCTCTACTGGGCTTATATCCCAAAGAGATCATAAAATAGGAAAAGGATCCATATGTGCAAAAAATGTTTGTAGCAGCCCTTTGTGTAGTGGCAAAGAACTAGAAACTGAGTGGATGCCCATTGGTTGGAGAATGACTTAATAAATTACAGTATATGAATGTTATAGAATATTATTGTTCTGTAAGAAGAAACCAGGAGGATGATTTCAGAAAGGCCTAGAAAGACTTAAATGAACTGAGGTTAAGTGAAGTGAGTAGAACCAAGAGAACATTGTACATGGCAACAAGATTATGTGATGATCAATTCTGATGGACTTGGCACTTTTCAAGAGCCAGGTGATTCAGGCCAGTTCCAATGATTTTGTGATGAAGAGAGCCATCTGCACCCAGAGAGAGGACTGTGGGGACTAAGAGTGGATCACAATGTAGTATTTTCACTTTTTTTTGTTTTTGTTGTTTGTTTGCATTTTATTTTCTTTCTCATTTTTTCCCTTTTGATCTAATTTTTCTTATGCAGCATAATAAATGTAGAAATATGTTTAAAAGAATTGCACATGTTTAACCTGTATTGGATTACTTGCTGTCTAGAAGAGGGGAGATGTAAAGGGAGGAAGAAAAATTTGAAGCAAAAGGTTTTGCAGGCATGAATGTTGAAAACTATCTTTGCATATATTTTGAAAAATAAAAAAGCTATTATTTTTTTAAAGAAATATATTAAAAGCTGTTTACATTTTGAAAAATAATAATAATAATTCTAGGCTGATCAGTTAATCAATTTCCAAAATCAATTACTCAAAACAAAAAGTTCAATCTTTTCCAGTACCTAAAATACATGAACTATAATTATACCATCTCTACTTCAAGCTCATTGAGAACCAGGGCACCTCCTTTTTTTGGACCAATGGGTAGTCATTCAATGCCCTTTTGAGGGAGACTAAACTTTAGCAAATGTTTGCATGGGTTAGGAAAAGAAAGGGTGTAAGTAGCACAAAGATTTCTGCCAAGATGCTCGGGGGTGAGGATTGAAGGTAGGTGCAGAGGACCTGAAAATGGAGACAAATATTATTTGACTTACACTCTTCTGAATGCTTTCATTACATTTTCTCTAACTCTTTCATAGTTAGCCCAGTGTGCTGACTGGACATGATGAGCCAAGCTCTCTTCCCTGCCCACTAACTCTGGGTACAACCTTGAGCACATTTAATCTCTCACCACCTCAGTTTCTTTATCTGCTTAGCTTCAGCTTGGGGGGGGAAAGGGGATTGCACTGGCTCATTCAAATTCCTTCAAGCTCTGGCTCTTAGGATTTTACATCATCTAATCTTTGCTTTTGTTTCCTATTTTCAAAGCAAAAATATATTTAATTCTTTCAGAACTGATAGGTTTATCTATATACATATGGAAGGAAATATTTTCCTTCCTTTAAAAAATGATATATTTTGTTTTTATGTCATATTAATTTCCAAATATATCCCTTCTCTGCCTCTCTTGTAATGAAAAAGAAGGGAAAAAAATGGTTCATCAAAAGCAAACAGATGGAATGACCCTTATAATCTATGGAGTAATTCACATCCATAGTGAATTTCCAAAAAGAGCGAGATGCCTTTTTTCTACTGGAATGGTGAAGGGCTTTGATCATCTTTGATCATCATAATTACACAATATTCATCGTTTTCCTCCTTTCCAGCTGTCAGTCAATAAACATTTACTCACTAGGCATCAAGCAGGGGTAGTTATATGGTATAGTTGAGAAAGTGCTGAGCGAGGAGTCAAAAGGACCTCCCTTCCTGAGTTCAAATCTGGCATCAGATACTTCCTAGCTGAGAGACCCCAGGCAAATCACTTTCTTCATCTTCCTCATCTGTCAAATGAGCCATCAAATGGCCAACCACTTCAGTATCTTTGCCAAGAAAATCCCAAATGAGGTCATGAAGAGCCATGAAAAACAACTGAACAGCAACTGAACAACCACAAAAATGTGTCAAGCACTGTGCTGAGTACTAGGGACAAAGAAAAATAATAAAAATTAATAAAAATAAAAAGCAAAAGCATGATCCCTGACCTTATGGAGTTCATATTCTAATGGGGGATAGAAGTGCAAATATCTATGTACAGTGTGAATGGGAGGCAATCTGGGGGAAAGACACTATCTGCAGGGGAATAAGATATAAGGTACAATTTGATCTGTTTTGGAGAAAGATAGCTAGGGAAGCTAGTGGCAGAGAGAAGAAAGGAGAGCATTCTAGGAATGGGGTATTTGACTCCTCAGCCACGTGCTACAACTCACCTGCTGACTGGGGATTACATAACTACTGAAAAGAAAAGATTAATCCCTGTATTAAAGAAGACTACTCAGCTTCCTAGGGTTCTGATTTGGTTTTTACAACTTTTCAAGCCCATTTAGAGTATACAATCAATCAGCAGCATTCTGTGGCAGTTTAGTATGGATTTTTTAAAAAAACACTTTAGCCACTCTGATCAATACAATGAACCAAGATAATTCCAAGGACTCATGAGAAATACCTCGCATCTCCAGAGAAAGAGCACTGATATACTTTGAGTACAAATTGAAGTATAATTTTTTTGCCTTCTTTTTCTTGATTTTTTTGAGACATAACTAATGTAGAAATAAATTTTGCTTGATTTTACATATATAACTGATATATTATTTGCCTTTTTAATTAGTGGGGGAGGAGCCATAGGAAAGAAAAGGAAATAATTTGGAATCCCAAAATATCTTTTAAAAGAATGTTAAAATTAATAAAATTTTTAAAAGTTATAACACTACAAGAAAAAATAAAACTTGCAAAGTGGTTTACCAAAAAAGAAAGAAATGAAGAAACAAAGAGAGAAAGAAAGAGAGAAAAAAAGAAA
>JAJPUD010000531.1:20603-88657 GCA_023553655.1 Myrmecobius fasciatus | reverse complement strand
AGAAAGAAAGAAAGAAAGAAAGAAAGAAAGAAAGAAAGAAAGAAAGAGAGAGAGAGAGAGAGAGAGAGAAATAGAGAAAGAGAGAAAGAGAGAGAGAGAGAAAGAGAGAGAGAAAGAGAGAAAGAGAGAAAGAAAGAAAGAAAGAAAGAAAGAAAGAAAGAAAGAAAGAAAGAAAGAAAGAAAGAAAGAAAGAAAGAAAGAAAGAAAGAAAGAAAGAAAGAAAGAAAGAAAGAAAGAAAGAAAGGAAGGAAGGAGGGAAGGAGGGAGGGAAGGAGAGAAGGAGGGAAGGAAGGAAGGAAGAAAGGAAGGAAAAGAAGGAAGAAAAGAAAAGAAGAAAAGGAAGGTAGGGAGGGAAAAAGAGAAGCAGAAAGAGGGAATGAGAGAGGGAAGGAGGGAGGGAGGAAGGAAGCAAGGAAAGAAAGAAGGAAACAAGCCAGGAAGGAAGGAAGCAAGGAATCAAGGAAAGAAGGAAGGAAGGAAGGAAACAAGCAAGGAAGAAAGGAAGCAAGGAATCAAGGAAAGAAGGAAGGAAAGAAGGAAACAAGCAAGGAAGAAAGGAAGCAAGGAATCAAGGAAAGAAGGAAGGAAGGAAAAATACCTTTCACAAATGAAGGATGGATAGAGAAAAAAAGAAATCAGACAAGGAAAGGGGTAAGATTTCTGGGGAATATTTGTCATGAATCTGACAATATTTCTTATAAGATGAAAAAAATCCTATTCAAGAGTGGGAAGGAATGATGAATGAAATGAATAAAATGATGAATAAATATTTTCATAATTGTTAAGGAAGTCTATCTAATCTAAGACAGCAGAATTGAGATAATCATTTTCACAAAGCTACAGGTATCATTTATCCAAGGACAACAAATAGTTGTTTTTACAACAGTGGATGAATTCATTAGCTTTAGTGTGTCCTTACTAGTTTATTTTATTTTATTTCTCCTTCAGGAGACAGCTAGTGATAAGACAAGAATTATTTCCTGCAAGGAACAGCAAAAAAGGCCAGTATCACTGAACTGGCAAGTATATAAAGGGGACAACCGGAAAGGCAGGATAGAACAGATTATAAAGGGCTTTAATAGTCAAACAGAGCATTTTATATTTGATCCTGGAAGTAAACCATTAGAGTTTATCGAGTAAGAAAATGACATGGTCAGAGCTGTGATTTAAAAAGATCACCTTGGCAGCTGAGTAGAGTTGAGAAAAACCATTAGCCTACTGCAATAAGTAAGGAGGTCTGCCCCAGAGTGCTAGTTATCTGGGTAGAGTGAAGAGATCTTATGTGGTAGATGTTATAAAGGTGATATGACGAGACCTGGCTGCGAATTGGATAAGGGAAATGAGTACAAGTAGAGATTTAAGAATGCTGCCAAATTTGAGAGCTCAGACTGGGAGGACAGCAGGGCCCTCCAAGTCCGAGATAAGTTGAGAAGAGAGGAGGTTTGGGGGATAATGAGCTCTGGTTTTGACATATTGAATTTTATTTGCCCAGGGAATATATAGTTTGATATGGAATTCAAATGACAGAAATATGAGGCTGGAGATCAGGAGAGAGGTTAGGACTGTAAAAATAGATCTAAGAATCATCAGCAAAGGCTTGATAGTTGAATGCATGAGAAGTGATATGGTCATCAAGTAAAATAACATTAAGACCTTAAACAGATCTTTGAAGGTCATAGCTAGTGAGCATGACCTAGAGGAAGATCCAGCCAAGGGGAAGGAGGAATGGCCAAACAGAAGGAAGAGTACTAGGAGAAAGTGTCATCAAAAACCCAGAGAAGAGGGGGCAGCTAGATGGTACAGTGGATAGAGCACCAGCCCTAGAGTTAGAGAAGAGATCCAGAAGGAAAGGTTGATTTGAAGTATCAAAGACTGCTTTGTTTGTCCTTCCTTCTGGAAGACAACCATGATATCAGGGAGATGAAGCCATGACACACAAGTGAATTGGATCTGAGTGAGTGAGAATGGTACAAGGTCCCTTGCCTCACTTTCCCCTCCAGAGTCCTCTGGGTCCAGTGGACAGATATAGATCAGGATGACTGGAGATGACCCTGGATGTAATGGGAGACCTTGGCTTTTTTCTTTTTCTTTTTTCTTTCTTTCTTTTTTTTTGTTTTTTGGCTGAGGCAATTGGGGTTAAGTGACTTGCCCAGGGTCACACAGCCAGGACAGCTAAGTGTCTAAGGCCAGATTTGAACTCAGGTCCTCCTGACTTCAGGGCTGATGCTTTATCCACTGCACCACCTAGCTGCCCCCTTGGCCTTTTTTAAACTAAGGGTTTTAATAGGTCTCAGTCTGACTGAAGAAACTGCCTATTCAGTGATTAAGGCTAGGTAAGAAAGAAATGAGTCAAAGAATAATTGCTGAGAAATCAAGAAGGAGGAAGATTGAAAAGAGACCATTTGATTTGGCAGTTAAGATATCACTGATAACTTTAGAGTGAGCAATTTCATTAAAAGATGAGGTTGGTCTGAGGTATCACTTCCCACTTCTCAGATGGGTTAAGATGGCAGGAAATATGGTAATGACGAATGTTGGAGGGGATGTGGGAAAAGTGGGGCACTGATGCATTGTTGGTGGAGCTGTGAACGGATCCAACCATTCTGGAGAGTAATTTGCAGCTACATTCAAAAAGTCATCAAACTGTGCATACCCTTTGACCTAGAAGCATTTCTATTGGGCCTATATTCCAAAGAAATCATAAAGGAGGGAAAGGGACCCACATGTGCAAGAATGTTTGTGGCAGCCCTTTTCTTAGTGGCTAGAAACTGGAAACTGAATGGATGCCCATCAATGGAGAATGGCTGAACAAATTATGGTACATGAATGTTATGGAATATTATTGTTCTATAAGAAATGACCAACAGGAGGATTTCAGAGAGGCCTGGAGAGACTTGCATGAACTGATGCTGAGTGAAATCAGCAGAACCAGGAGATCATTATACACAGCAACAACAAGATTATATGATGATCAATTCTGATGGACGTGTCTCTTTATAATAGAGAGGTGATTCAAGCCAATTCCAATAGATATGTGATGGAGAGAGCTATCTGCACCCAGAAGGACTGGGGAGACTGGGTGTGAATCACAACATATTATTTTCAGTTTTTTGTTGTTGTTTGCTTGCATTTTGTTTTCTTTCTCATTTTTGATCTGATTTTTCTTGTGCAGCATAATAATTGTGGAAATATATTTAGAAGAATTGCACATATTTAACCTATATTAGATTACTTGCTGTCTAGAGAAGAAAGGTAGTAAAGAAGGGAGAAAAATTTGGAAAACAAGGTTTTTCAAGGGTGAATGTTGAAAACTATATTTGCATGTATTCTGAAAATAAAAAAAAACTTTAAAAAATTTTTTAAAAGATTAGGTTAGAAGTCAGATTGCACAGACATAGAAGGAAGTGAGAGGAAAAGAGATTGAGTCCTCTAATATATAGACTGTTTTACAAGGAGTTTAGGGAAGAGGAAGAGAGATAAGATGATAGCTAGCAAAGATGGATTGATCAGGTAAGGGTTTTAAGCATGAAGGAGACATGAACATATTTGTAGATAATAGGAAACCTACTAATAGCTGAGACTATAGCAACCAGTAGGAGAGACTGAAGAATGAAAAAGCAAAGATAGTAGAGGAGGCAATGTACTGGAGAAGACAGGATGGGATCAAGGATACATGTGGAGGAGTTTGTCTTGGCAAGGAGAAGGACCATCTTTCATACAAGAGAAGGATGAAGGCAGAGACAGAAGGTGAAGACAACTGAGTGATTTGAGGAGAACCACAAGCAGCAGGAGAGAAGAGGGAAGTCCTAATGAATAGCCTTCATTTTTTTCAGTGAAGTATGAGATAGGTTCTCAGATGAGATTGGAGAGGAAAGAAGATGATATAGGAGAATAAAGAGAGTTGGAAAGGTTTGGAACTTTTACTGGGGTAAGGGGGATAGTTAATTGATTGGGATCAAAAAGGATTGCCTGGGTGTACTGAGAGCCAAGTTGAGATTATGTAACATTAATTTGAATTTTCACTATCTTTCCTTCTTAAAGATGCCCTCTACAAAAGTCCTCCTCTAAAATCTCACTGAGGCATAACAGTGACTCCTGGATTCTTTTTTAATATTTATTTGATTTTTAATTTATGGAATAAAACAAGCATTTCCATAACAGTACAATAAAAAAGATTACACATATCTATTTTGCACAACTTGCTATTCCTTTCAAATACATAACAAAATTATCATGTAAATTTCTTTTTTCCCCTTCTTTTCCCCCCCCCCCCCATTCTAGAGATGGCTAACATTAGAAACAAATAAGTATACAGATATATAGATATGTATATATATATATGTATGCATGTACATATAAAAATTATTCTATATATACATTTATCAATTCTTTCTCTGAATGCATCTAGAGAAAGAACTAGATTCAGATAACCTCTTTCTTCAGATACACTTTATAGCTGTTTTCTTTCACAAAATGACTGATAGGAAAATATGTTTTGCATGACTACACATGTATAACCTATATCAAATTTTTTACTGTCTTAGGATGTGGAGGAGAGAATTTGGAACTTAAAATTGTTATTTATGTATAATTGGGGAAAAATAAAATAGTAAATAAATATTTCTTTAAAAAGAAGAGGAAGAAGAAGAAGAACTTGTAGAGCTACAGGGGGCCAGCAATCAGACTTTGCCATGGATCAGATCACTTTAGGAGCACTGAAAACTTGCTCAGCCTGTCACTGAGATTCTGGGATAACACTACATTCATTACTGCAAGAAAGCAGCAATAGAATCTTCCCAATAAGGGATTTCCAAGTATTTCTGATGAAAAGATTATAGCTGTGTAAAAACCATGAAGTTCAAACATAAGAATAAAGAGAAACATAAAAAGATAAAAATGAATGAACAATGACAAAGGGACTAAGAGAATGATAATACTTATGTCCTCTCTGAATCCTAATATCCTAATTAGGTCTGTAGACCTAGGGGGTCATAGAGAGAGGTCAAATTGGATAAAGCCTGTAAGGGAAGATGTCTTAATGATCTTAAAAATAGAGATGGAAAGAGGAATTCACAAAACCAGAAGGGAAAGGAAGGTTAGGAAAAATGAACTCACATGAACACAAGTAGACAATCTATACAAAGGAATCGATGAACAAATTATAGTATATAAATGTTATGGGATATAATTGGGCTACATTCTTATCAGTGTAATGACCAACCACAATACCAAAGGATTAATAATGCCACATGCTACATACCTCCTGATAGAGAGGAGACCAATTAAAAAGAAAAAAAAAAAAAACATTGATTTGGATGTGGCCAGTGCGGAAAGTTGTTTTGATTAACAACTTTGATGTTTGTAATGGTTTAGATTTTTCTTGTGTTCTCAGTGGGGGGAGGATGTAAGAAGGCAAATTTTGTGGAATTAAAACAAAATATAATTTTTGACAAATATAATCCTGTGTATTAGAATTGTCAAACTTATTGCCCCCCACAGTGGAGCCCCAACCAAACTAATGTGATTAACTACAATATAATATAAATAATATTAATTTGTGGTTTTGTAAGTTAGTATGGGGCATTCAGGGATTCTTTGCTCCTATTTGAGTTTGACTACATTGTTGAAGATCTTGGAAGAAGAGTTTCTAAGAAATTGAAGGTTGTTGTTGCTTTTTCCTTCTAATTGACTTCCAGAAAGAGACTTTCCCAATTCTAAGAAAAGGTGAAAGAAATGTGAGCTGAGACTGTCCTTCCCCAGCAAGTATGAAATGCAAAGAAAAAAAGCAGAAGATGGGAAGGAGAGGAGTGAGGAGAAAAGGAAGTAAAGGAGGGAGGAAGGAAAGAAAGAAGAAAGGAGGAAGGAAAGAAAAGAAGGAAGGGAGGAAGAAAGGGAAGGGAGGAAGGGAAGGAAGGATGGAGAGAGGAAAGAAGGAAGGAAAGAAGGAAGAAAGGGAAGGAGGGAAAGGGAAACAAAGGGAGAAAGAGAAGAAGAAAGGAAGAAAAGCAAGTAGAGGAGAAGAAAAAAGGAAGGAAAAAAGAGAAGGAAGAGAGGAAGGAAGGAAGGGAAGGAAGAGAGGGAGAGAGAGAGGGAGGGAAGGACAGAAAGAGGAAAGAAGGATAGGGAGGGAAAGATGAAGGGAAGGAAGGAGGAAAGAAAAGAAGGGAGTAAGGGAAAGAGGGAAGGAGGGAAGAAGAGAAAAGGGGAGGAAGGGAAGAATGAAGGAAGAAAGGAAAAAAGAGAAGAAAGGGAGGAAGAAAGGAAAGAAGGGAGGAAGAGAGGAAAATAAGAGAGGGAGGGAGGGAAGGACAGAGAGAGGAAAGAAAGAAGGATGGGGAGGGAGAGAGGAAAGAGACAGGAAAGAAGGGAGGAAGGGAGGGAGGGAGGGAGAGAGGAAGACAAGAGAGGGAGGGAGGGAAGGACAGAGAGAAGAAAGAAGGAAGAATGGGGAGGGATGGAGGAAAGAAGGAAGGATTTATTAAGTGCTTATGTGTAAAAGTACTGTGCTAAGTCCTGGAGAAACAAATAGAAAAGAAAGTCTCAAGGAGGTCACATTCTAATGGGGAAGACATTTATGGAAGTTTTCAGCTGCAAGATGTTATGGCCACATGGTGTTTAAAGTGCAGTGACAAAGCAGAGTCACACCTCTTTTTAAACATCATTTCCACTAATACAATAATATCAGAATCTGATGTCGTACGATTTTACAGAGCCAAAGAACATTCTTTTCTGGATCTCCAATAGCCGTAGCTGTAACAGCTGCAGGAGCTGCTGCCAGTTTGCATCTCCCTAGGGACTGTTTTTCAGGATCATGGCTGCAGCCAGTGGGCTGGAAGTATTGCTATTCCCAAGGCTCTTAGGCTCATGGTCTGAGCAGTCCAGATGCCATCAGTGGTGTTTGATTTGCCTGGTACATGCTGCTTCCTACCTCTCTCAGGAGCAAGATTAGGCTGGTTTGACCACCCTGAGTATGGCAATTGTTTGCAGTTGTTGGGGGTACTTGGCCCCTTCTTACCAGGAGTTGCTTCTGTAGATAATGGCTGTGAGGGCCAGACTGGAAGCAAAACCAGAGGTCTCAATAGAAGGTAGAAAGAAAGAAGGGAATAAAAGGAAAGGAGAGAAGCAAAGGAGAGAGGGAGGAAGAAAAGAAGAAAGGAAAGATGGGATTAAGAAAGGAAGAAAGAAGGAAAGAAGGAGGGAAACCAGCATTTGAATATTCTGCAAGAAAAAAAAAATTAAATTACATAAAGGTCAACAGGAATATTTCTGGCCTCTTCCTGGTAAAGGGAGTTCTACCTTGGCTTTTTTCCTAGACTCAAATGGAGACTTGAAGTCAAGCAACCCCCTAAGAGATAACTTTGGGGCAGATAAGTGGATAATGGATAGAGTGCTAGGATTTAGAATCAGGCTTCCCAAATTCAAATCTGGCTCAATCACTTATCGGCTGTGTGACCTTGGGCAAGTTACTAAATTTTGTTTGCCTCAGTTTCCTCGTCTATAAAATGAGTTTTAGAGAGAAATAGCAAACCACTCCAGTATCTGGCAAGAAGACTCCAAATGATGTCACGAAGAGTTGGACTCAACTTAACAACAATATCTCCAGATTTAAGAGCTTGCAGCAATTTCTCCTTAATCCTTGCCCTGGCCACCATTGCAACATAGGCAACATTGCTCAAAGTTTGTGGGCAGCGTGGCTGCTGCACTTTGAATCCAATTTTTTCTCCTTCAGGGTATCCTCAGATGCCATCACAGGCTGGAAGAATCTCTTGCTTCAGTGCTAAGGGCTTTGCCATGTGGGAAGGCTGTTGGGCTCCAGGTCAACTATTATTTCTTCAATGCCAAATTCAACTGGCTTCCACAAATGTTTACTAAGCACTATTGTTCAGTAGATAATCCAATGGAAAAAGGAAAAATTGGGAATCAGGCAGCAGTGTTAGATTTGGAGACCTAGAAAAATAGACCTAAAGGTAGAAGGGACCTCAGAGGCCACCTGGTTCATTCATCTTACTTTACAGATGGGGAAACTGAGTCTCCACTAGGTGTAGTGGCTTGCTGAAGACCACATAGGTCTAAGGAGCATCAGAGCAGGTTTTCTATTTTCAAAAACAGATACCACTGGGAGTCATAGAATCATTGAACTAGAGCAGTGGTGGGGAACATCCAGAAATCTCTTGGTCTGATCCTGCCAAGGCAACTACAGACAACAGCCTCCCATTGCTTGGGGGTTTTTAAGCTGATAACTTTGTCTAGCCCGAAAATGATATTATAAATATCCAAAAATAGTCCTTGGCAGAAAAAAGAATATAATGGATTTGAGAGATCCCCTAATCCAAACTCCTCATTGTTACAAATGAGAGACGAGATTTGTCCAAGATCACACCAACAGTAAGTGACAAGTTTCAAACCCAAGTTCTTTGACTCCAGACCCAGATGTGGGTTTGAATCCTACCTTTCATAGGTACTACTTGTATGTCTTGATTGACTCAGACTGAATGTAACTAGCAATCATTTCTGCTTTGGCCAGAAACCTGGAGGGACTTTCCCTCCCAGATTTATTTATTTAGATTTTTTTTTTAACTAAGTGGAAGAGGAGATTCTTTGCCTACTTAGCCTTAATCACTGAATGGATATTGCTTCAGTCAAAGTGAGACCTACTGAAGACCTTAGCTTAAAAAGGCC
This sequence comes from Myrmecobius fasciatus, assembly GCA_023553655.1. Taxonomy (NCBI): domain Eukaryota; kingdom Metazoa; phylum Chordata; class Mammalia; order Dasyuromorphia; family Myrmecobiidae; genus Myrmecobius; species Myrmecobius fasciatus. Next base: position 79,978 of record JAJPUD010000531.1, on the reverse strand, counting down.
AAGGTCTCCCATTGCATCCAGGCCATTTTCAGTCATCCTAATCTATATCTGGCCACTAGACCCAGATGGTGACCTTGCACAGCCCTCCCTCACCAATTCACTTGCATTTCATGGCATCACCTCCCTGATGTCATGGCCCTTTTCAAAAACAGGACAAACAATAACAATGACCTTGGGCAAATTCACTTACCCCTTCCATGCATGAGTGTTCTTATCTATAAAAAAAAAAGATAATAAAAAATGCTTGAATGACCCAGATCTCTGGGTAGTTGGGAGGCAAATGCTTTGTCAGCCTCAAAGTGCTATTAAATAGGGATACATGCAAAGCCTTGATTGACACCATCTCCATCTCCCCTTTGATGTGAGGGATGGAGGATAGAATACCAAACTCCTCCCCAAAGTCTTGCTTTCTAAGAAATAGAAAGGGGACTCACCTCATTGGACTTTGCTTTTGCTGCTCTACCTGGTTTCAAGTCTATAGAACAAGATTCCCTTGCCTAGGAACACTATTCCTTTCCTACTTCCTTTTGTATACTGTCCCCCCACACACACCTCCTGTTAGACTGTGAGCTCTTTGAGGGCAAGAACTATCTTTTTATTAATCAAATCCCCGGAGTTTAGCACAGTGCCTAGCACATATAGTAGATACTTAATAAATGCTTATTATTTAATCTATTAAATGTTTACCAGAAAGAGGGGAGTTTGAGAGAGAATTGAACAGGCAGTGGTGTCTTGGAGGGCAGAGAACCCATCATAATTTGGTGACTTCCAAATAATTAATTTGACTATTTTAAAAAATTGTATTTATATCATATCCACTGTTAGATTTTGAGTTCTGTGAGATTAGAGACCCATTTTATCAAAGCTTTTCCAGGTGCTGGATTCTTAGAAGATACTTTCCTAGAAGATATTTGAGGGTTTTTTTAATGCTAATTTGACAGTGCCTTAAGTTCCAAGTGAATTAATTACAGTGTTTAGGTTTATACTTATCCTATTCATCAGCAGGACTTTCTCAACCTGGCATTTGCTCCAGTTTCCACAGGGTTCTCCTAAATGGCGGCTTTCAAGGTCTAAAGGCAGTTTATTCTTCATAGTGCCCTTGTCCACTTCATTACTTTTCAACTGACTAATTACCCCTTCCCAATATTAGTGCATTTTGTTTCTTTGTAGGCATTTAGACAATGATATCTGGTTAATTATTCTTAACTAGACACTTTCACCTCCTTTTTTCCCCTATTATGCCTTGTTAAAATGATCATTTGTGGTTAGGGGGAAATGATATTTAAAAAAACAAACAAACCACAGTTTGCTTCAGTAAACTTTAATAGAAATCTCCCTGAGGGAGGGAGGAAAGAAAATGAGCATTATTAAGTCTTCACGATGATATTGTGCTAAACACTTTGTAGATATTATCTCATTTGATAATGAGATTTCCAGAAATACTTTTTTCTGTTTGTTTTGTTTTTCTTGATTTTTTTTTTTCTGTTTTAGCATATATTACAATCCACTGAGGGAAAAGTAGAAGCCAGAGCAAGGATATGGAGATATTTGAAAAGTTGGCTGCCCCTGAAGCCATCTGCCTTCTAGTTTTCATAGGGCTTTTTAGGGGCTTCATGAGTTACTTCCCTTGGAGGGAGCCAGTGTTGGGGCAAATGGGGCAGCAGTGGGCAAAACTCCATATGTTGAGTATTTATTTTGCCAGATACTGGCCTGGAATATATGTGACATTGCCTACTCTCTATTCTCTAGTCATGTTCAACGATGTAGTACTGCCCAGTGGCAATCTTTCTAGAGGTACAGATATCAAGTAGTCAGACAAAGATTATTTTTGGAAAGGGTTTTGTTTCTGGTTTTTTTTTTGTTGTTGTTTTGTTTTATTTTGCTTTGCTTTGTATCTCTTAGATATCACTCTCCTTGAGATAAACATTCAGGAGAAAGAGAAGGAAACATGGAGTCGGACTCCTGGAAAGGGTATATTATTCTTTGGCCCTACTCACTATCACATTAGAACATGTGACTTTCCCTTCTATTGCCAGAAAGATACAGTCAGTCTACTTTCTTATGACCCAACTCACCATTCCTCTAAGATTCTGAACCAAAGTATCCCTTCCTGGACATCATTGTCCCATGAATGTCATCTCTCCCTGTTAGAATGTAATTTTTTTTTTTAAGATTTTTCTTTTCTTTTTTTCTTTCTTTTTTTTTCTTTCTTTCTGCTGAGGCAATTGAGGTTAAGTGACTTGCCCAGGGTCACACAGCTAGGGAATAGAGCTTTTTATTTTCAAAACATATGCATAGATTATTTTTCAACATTGACCCTTGCATTGCTTTGGTGTTTCAGATTTTCCCCTGCTTCCCTCCATCTCTTCCCCTAGATGGCAAGCAATCCAATATATGTTATACATATTAAAATATATTTTAAATCCAATATGTATAAACATATTAAAACAATTCTCTTCTTGCATAAGAAAAATCATATCAAAAAGGAAAGAAAACAAGTAAGAAAACAAAATGCAAGCAAACATTCACAGAAAGCATTAAAATGGTATGTGTGGTCCAGACTCAGATCCCACAGGCCTCTCCCTGGGTTTCTTCATCACTGAACAATTAGAAATGGTTTGAATCATCTCATTGTTGAAGAGAACCATGTCTATCAGAATTGATCATCATATAGTCTTGTTGTTGCCGTGTACATTGATCTCCTGGTTCTGCTCATTTCACTCAGCATCAGTTCATGCGTCTTTCCAGGCCTCTCTGAAATCATCCTGCTGGTCATTTTTTATAGAACAATAATATTCCATAACAGAATGTAAACTTTTCAAGAGAAGGGGCTGTCTTAGCTTTTGTATTTGTAGCCTCAGCAGTTAACACACAGCTTGACACATGATCAACCCTTAAATCAAACCCTAAAAATAAATATCTTTTATTAAATATTGCAAATAGCCTTATTCTTCAAGACTGTCTGTAGGGCCACCTAAGAAATCCCTTGTTTTCTATGTGTTGTGGAAGCCGTAAAAGATCAAGGCTTTAAGACTAAAACTAGAAAGATTCCATTACAAATGAGTTTTTAATTACTTTGCTGCAGGAATTTTTAAAACCTTTAAAACAGGGAAAGATGGAGCTCCTTCCTAGAGTGATTGTCAATTATCAGTCATTTGAGGCTCTTGATGGAATCATGCTATGGACAGAACAATGGAACAAAAGGGAAACTGGGATTTTCCTCTCTGAGGAGTTTTAAGAAGGAAGAATTGAGAGGGAAAAGACAATGTAATGATTTGAATTTTTTTTTACAATCCCTTCCTGAGACTGAGATTTTTTTGCATAGATGACCTTTTCTACTTGCTGTAGAACACTAAAGACTTTGACATTGTGTTACTGGGACCTCCCTCATCATTTTAGATGGCAAATTATTGACCCCAGGATTAGCTTCATGCCAGTGTAGCAGTATGGGGAACATATCCTGGCATTACGAATAAGAGTAAGCCCAAAGTTTACATATTAGGTTTCAAAATCCCTGGAATTATTCCTTCTAATTTCTCTTTCCCTCAGGACTCCTTTTAAATATTTCAATAAAGACCATTGTATCTTTAAGTTTATTGAAACAACAACAACAAACTCTCAATCCATTCAACACCAATTTCTTCCAATGACTGGTCATGAATGTTCATTTTCCCCCTCTCTGGAATTTTCCCCTTTATCTCTGCTCTCCTTCCTTGTGCCTTTTTCAAGAAAGATAAATGCCTCTTCTCCGAGATTCAATTCAATCCAAGAAACATTTATTAAGTATCCACTGTGTGTAATGCTCATAGTCTTAAGTGCTAAAGACAATATTAAAAACTTCAGTCCCTGACCTAGGAGCTAGCATTTCATTAAGGTTGATGCAGTATGCACATAAATAAACATAATTAATGTTGATGCAATATGCACATAAATAAATATAAAATATATACATGATATATGTGTTATATTTAGGGGATGAGGAAAGTACTAAGTAGTAAGAGTGCAAAGAATTGGAAAGACCATGAGTAGGAGGTAGAACCTGATCCTTGAACAGATCCAGGCCCTTCAGGACATGGAGATGAAATAGAAAGACATTTGAGGTGTGGAAGAGGACAGTCTGTGCAAAGGTACAGTGTTAGTGGTGAAATATTCTATTTCAGAAATGGTAAATATTCCAATTTGGCTGGAACATACAGTTCTCCTGGTGGATTAATGTGAAATCAATCTAGAAAAGTAGATTGACAGCTAATTGTGAAAGATTTTCAGTATCAGCAGAGGAGTTATATTTCCACCTACAAAGTTGGAAATCACTGAAGTGTTTTGAGTAGAAAAGTGCATGGTTAAACCTATGCATTTATTGTATATGTGTGTGTGTGTGTTCGTTATCTGTGTGGGGTCTGGTTTCAGAAAAGTGAAGACTGAAAATAAGAAAAGAAGAAGTTAAGAGCTGCGGTAATTGTCCAAACAAGAGCTAATGAAGGCCTACACTAAGGTAGTTGTAATATGAGTTGAGAAAAGATGGATTGGAGAAATGATATATACATAGAACTTGCAAAATTTGACAGCTGATCACTTAAGTAAGCAGTGGGTAGAATCAAAAATGGTAGATCCTATCACCCCCCCTCCTCTTTGTTTTAACAATATTAGGATAATACTTTAATAAAAACATAAAATCTTGCCAGGAAATCTGTGTCTTAGGTTGGAATTCTTTTTGTTTTGTTATTCATCTTTCATTTTCAAGAAGACCAGTAAAATCACAGGCTGATATCTTGTCTTCTTTGTGTTTTCTTCAATCCTCCTTTCAAAGCAATTAAAGAAATGAAATGGATGAACTTTGATCACACAAAACAAATTTTTTGAAAGAGGACTTTATCTCCTTCTTGGAATATCATCTAATATCTTCTTAAAGTGGTGGTTCAATGAATAGAGCTTCAGACCTGGAGTCAAGAATACTCTTCTTACTAGCTGTGTGACCCTGACCAAGTCATTTAGCTCTATTTATCTCAGTTTCTCATCTCTAAAATTAGTTGGCAAAACACTCCAGTATCTTTGTCAGAAAAATCCCAAATGGAATCATGAGGAATGGAAGAGATTGAAATCTTTTTTACTATTCTTATCAAAGATTTAACTAGTTTCCAAAAGTCTGTTAAGCCCAAGATCTCTTCCCTGAAGTGATTAGGATAATGATCAGACTTGGAAAAAGAAAATACTTTTGATTAATCAGTTCTTTGACCAGAAGCAAAGGTAAATCTTTGGAGGGAGTAGTTGAAGAATTGAATGCTTTAAGCTAAATGATTCTCTAGGGTGTGTCCATGTTTGAAGTTACTATTGTCCTAAGACTATTATTAAATTCTAAACATTTGATTAATCTTAACTATGGAAGTTTATCCATTTGTTGAAAATGTTATAAATTCCAATTGTTAGAAAAACTTTCAAAGGCATTCATGAAGAAACTGTCTCTTTTTGGACTTCTAAGCAGAAATGCTTAGATTATAATAATGTATGTGTCAAGCTTGTGCCTAAAATGTAGAGTACAGAATTTTCTTCCAAAAACATGATTCTGAAGGTATAAATCTTGGTACCTAGAAGAATGGTGGTGTACTCCAGAGAAACAGGAAAATTAAGTAGATGTATGGATTTAACGGAAAAGATAAAATGAGTTCTGCTTTGGACATGTTGAGTTTGCTATGCTTATGAGACACACAGGGGAAGATGTCCAATAGGCAGTTAGAATAATGAAAGATCATAGAAGTCAAGCAATTATAAATGATGGGGAGAAATGGTGAGAGATGGTACTATTTTCTGGTTATGACTGAGACAGAATGAAAGTATAGATTATGAGAGTTAAGCAGGCTGATGAATGGGAGGTCAGGTATTTAGAGGAACATCATGATGAATAAAAAATTAAAACTAGCATTTATATACACCTTAAGGTTTGCAAAAGATTTAAAAAACTATTATCTCATTTTATCCTCATGACAACCCTGGAAAGTAGGTATTGTTATTATCCCTGTCTTATAAATAAGGAAACTGAGGAACAGAGAAAGATTAGGTGTTTGGTCCAGTGTCACCCAAATAGTAAGTGTCGGAAGCAAACTTTAATTGGATATGATGAAAATTAACAACAGAACAACAATAACAACAAATTTGGCAATTAAAAAACAATTGATAACCTCAGAAAGTGTCATTTCATTTTAGTGGTAGGGTCTAAAACTATAATGCAAGGGTAAGTTAAGAAGTCAGTGGAAAGTAACAAGTCAGAGGTAGTGAGTGTGGGTAGCTTTTTTTGAGTGTCTACAAAAGGGAAGAGAAAAATCAAATAAAAGCTTAAGACCTTGGCAAAGTCAAGTGAAAGTTATTTAAAGCTGGGGAAAATCTGCCCAGGTTAAGAAAGGACCCAACAGATAAAGAGCTATTCATGATTAGAGAGAATGAGATTGATCAAAGGATAAATTCCTAGAGGTGAGAGGGATACAATTGAGGACATAAATGGAAGACACCTTGGCACAGAGAAGACCCTGCCTTCTTTAGAGACCATGCAATTGAGAAAAGAATAGGGATAATGTTGAGCAGAGGTAAACTGTGGAATTGAAGTAATCAGGAAGCTTATAGGAGATGTTTCTATTTTTTCAGTAAAGCCTGAGAAGGTAAAGGATGGTATGGATGGCTTAAAGAGAGAAGAAAAAAATTGAAATAGGCTGTGAGAAGTACAATGGAAAATCAGTCAGAAAAAAAGAAAAAAGAAAATCAACCAGTCAAAGACAGCACTAGACAGTTGAGTGTCCAATTGAGATTAGATAACAAATTTATATTTGAGTCTTTCAGCATGATTGCGTGGATTTCAGAAACATGGGAATTTCAAAAAGCACAAACAGCAAATAGGACAAAGGGACAAAGGATTCAAATGTAGAAAAGAGTGTCAAGTTGAACTTGTTAAATATAGAATCAAGATTACAAAGGAAAAAAAGGAGACTAGATCAGGAGTGATGGATTAAGGAAGCAAGGAGCAAGAATGCAGTTACTAAAAGTCACAATAAAGATGAAGAATAGGTTTAGGAGAAAGTAAGTTAAAGGGACAAACAGAAGAATAAAAATTTATGGCATGGAGAGGAATTTCAAAATTCAAGATCATAGAGGTCAAACAATTATTAATGATCGGGAGAGATGTGAGATGGCATTATTTCTGGTTATGACTGAGACAGAAGGAAAGTATAGATCATGGGAGTTAAGCAGGCTGATGAATGGGAGGCCAGGTATTTAGAGGAACATCATCATGAATAAAAAATTAAAACTAGCATTTATATACACCTTAAGGTTTGCAAAGGATTTAACAAACTATTACCTCATTTTATCCTCATGACAGCCCTGGAAAGTAGGTATTGTTATTATCCCTGTCTTATAAATAAGGAAACTGAGGAACAGAGAGAGATTAGGTAATTGGTCCAGTGTCACCCAACTAGTAAGTGTCTGAAGCAAAATTTAAATTCTGGGCTTCCTGGCTAGGTTCAAGGTCTATCAGTGGATGGAATGGAGAGGAAGACAGGGAGCTAAATGCAAAAAAAAAAAAAAAAAAAAAGCTGTTTGAGAAAAGAGTGAGATTGGCTTGGGAGGAAGTAGGTAACAAAGACTATGCAGATGAATGGAATGAACCTCAAAACCAGAAAGTTTACTGTGTGGTTGGTTACATCACAGTGGGAGTATCTGGAAGAGGCAATGCAGAGCAAAACATTACAAATCTTTTCCCTTCTTTCTCCCAATCAATCAAAAATTGATCCTCCCTTAACCCATTGTATATAGGGTTATCACCCTCTCCACTAACACAACTTATAGCAAATGAAAATTTGCCCTTTACCCACATCTCCATGTCCAAAGAACTGGACTGACTGCCACCTCCCCACACCCCATCCCCACCCCCTCAGTTAGTAATACATGTCACAGTACTGGTAGTCAAAACTTGAGTATTAGCCCATAAGAAAATGTGTGGAGGGGCATCCATGCTCATATGACTAACCAGTTATCTCATAAGGATATTTTACCAAAGCAAGATAATTGTGTCTATGAATGGGTAAATGGCAATGTTTGAAAAGACCATCATACATTGCCAGAGCCTCTAGAATAAAAGAAAAAAAAAACTCCAATGAATAATCCTGGGACATCCATTCAGCCTGGGATCACTGACCTGTGAGATGTCACTCTTTGAATGCCAGCCAATCTAAAGGTGAGTGCCTTTCTGGAGAAAGGCAAACTGCAGTCTAGTCTAGTTCTACACGACTTCTCAAATGAGAAAAGGCATCATCAGCTTGAATGTGAGGGCATTGCCCTTGCAATGTAGCATGAAGGTTTCCTTCCGCACTCCTCATGATCAATATGATCAATATAGACTGAGTCTATTTTTATTTATTATATACCGGTAATTTCTCTAAGACAGCAAGGTGGTACAGTGGATAGGGTGTTGGGCTTGGAGTTGGGAAGACTTTCTTGGTGAGTTCAAATATGGCCTCGGACACTTACTGTCTGTCCAATCCTGTTTACCTCAGTTTCCCCATCTGTAAAATAAACTGGAGAAGGAAATGGCAAACCCACTCTAATATCTTTGCTAAGAAAATCTCAAGTAAAGTCATGAAGAGTCAGACACAGCCGGAAAATGACTGAACACACACATAATACACATGGGAAACTTGTTCAGTAAAACAAGTCTGTCTATAATATATCTTTTTGCTTTAGGAGTTTGAAGGAGAGTCTGTTCATGACTTTTGATAGCAGAAACCTAAATAAGATCTATTAAACTGAGGCAGGCAGTAAGTACAAATGGACAAAGGAATGATTTTTACCCTATCTTATAATCACAGACATTTGAAAAGGCCATAGAATTTATTTCTGTTCTTAGGGTGATATAATCAGATAAACCTTTCTTCTCTAACAGTCTCACACTTTCAGTAATGTGAATTGATGTAAATATTCCCAAAGTGAGAGAATTTCAAGTAAATCCCACGTTAAGTTTTTGTGAGAAAGTTGGGTGCTCCTTAGTTTCATTTTATTATTATTATTATTATTATTATTTTACAATAAGCCTTCCTTAAGCATAGATTGTGTGAAGAAGCAGTTTGGAATAGTGATAGAGAGCTGGTCTCAAGAGTCAAGAAGACCTGAATTCTAGTCTTCCCACTAACACTACATATACCAGGCAGCTCTTTGAGATTGCAACTATATTAATAAATACCAGTGAAATCACAAGTCATTTTTAAAAAATATCATATTATATGCAAAGCATTCTTCTAGATTTGTGGGGCTACCCTATATGTCATTGTCCTTAGGGAGACTAGGATCTGAAAAAACATTATGCTGAAGCCAAAAAAGAAGGCTAAAAGGTTGTATTGCTTCATCTCTTGGGAAGCTTTGTGATGTGATAGTAAGAAAAAATAACAAAGTCAAGGAAATCTGGGACCTTTGTCACTTGTGAACTCAAGCAAATTCCTTTCTGTCTTAATTCAGTCATCTTTCATAAGAAGAGGCTGCAGTGAATGCTCTTTGTTCTTGACAATCTAAGATTCCATGTCTTCTCAGATTATGGTATTTTACTATATTAATGGAAAGGAAATTGGGGACTCTGACTCTAGGACTCCTTACTATGAGGATGCCTCAGGCTTACCTAGGTTCTGACTGGTCCTACATTTAAAATATCCATTTATCTGTGTGCAGATAAATGTTGGATCCTCCTCCTCTGACTTTAACACTTAGCTAGAGTTCCATTGGGCAGGTAGCTGGTGCAGTACATACAGTGAGTTCAAATTTAGATTCAGACATTTACTAGCTGTGGGACCCTGGACAAGGCACTTAACCTTGTTTACCTCAGTTTCCTCACTTGTAAAATTAGCTGGAGTAGGAAATAGCAGACCACTCCAAGATCTTTGCCAAGAAAACCCCGAATGGGTTTTTACATTGATATTACTCTTTTACAAAGAGTCAGAGAGAGTCATTATAAGAAACAACTTCTGTCTTCTTGAGGGTACATTTCTCAATGGTTGTGGCCCAGAACCAAACTATCTTCTCTTATAACTGCAACTGTTTTAGGATTATAATAATCCTTGGGAATTGAGCAATAACTTGCCTAGGAGATCTTGGCAACATTTCCCTAATTGGAGCACAGCTTCCCTTTTTAGGCCTTTTGAAGATGAGCTGATTAGTATATTGGCCAGGTCTCATTACTATTTTCTTTCTTCTTTCCAAAAATGGCAGAGAGTACTTATCAGTAGACTGGACAATCTCTTTTAAGTGGGAAATAAGCAGTCTTCTTCAGTCTATCTTTAGCTCTCCACCCTTCATCATCATCATCAATTACCCTACTCATAGGGTCATTCTTCCCTGTTTCAGTTTAATAGATCTTATTTAGGTTTCTGCTATTGAAAGTCATGAACAGACTCTCCTTCAAATCCCTAAAGCAAAAAGATATATTGTAGATAGACTCCCAGTAAAACAAGTTTCCTAACTGTATTATGCAAGGAATTCTTCTACACAAGTAAACTTGAAGAGATTGTGCCTTGTGTGATCAGAAAACCCTAATGTGTGAATTCTTAACTTAACTTTGTCTTTATGTGTCATTAACTCCTTTGGCATCTTAGTGAAGCCCATGGAATCCTTCTCAGAATAATGCTTTTAAATGCATAAAATAAAATATGTAGGATTATAAAGGAAAACAATTTTATTGAAAAATAGTTGTCAAGCTATTTTTTTTTGCTTCAAAGAATTTGGATCTTATTATTGTGTATTCTTCTTCTACAAGTACAGATTAAAAATAAACCAAGCTTTACCGGGTAACTTCTGTTCATGTATTTCCATAAATATTCCTCCCTCCTAAAAAAAATCTACCCAAAATAGTAAAGAATTTTTTTATATATGTCTTAATATTCCATAGATATACTTAATATTCCATAGATAGCAGTCAGGAAACATCCCTGAATGACCCACCTTTATTTCCAGTTCTATATTTTCTTATTGATATATTGCATTATTTTTTTTTAATTTATTAAAGCTTTTTATTTGCAAAACATATGCATGGGTAATTTTTCAACACTGATCCTTGCAAAACTCTCTGTTTCAAATTTTTCTCTCCTTCCCCCCATCTCTTCCCCTAGATGGCAGGTAGTCCAATACATGTTAACTATGTTAAAATATTTAACAAATTGAATATGTGTATACATATTTATACAGTTATCTTGCTGTACAAAAAAAATCAGATCTACAATGCATTTCATTTTACAATATGACATATATATATACATATGTCATATATATCAAACTGCTTATCATCACAGGAGAGGGGAGAGGAGGGAAGGAGAGAATTTGGAAATCAATTTAAAAAAAACAAATGTTTAAAATTATTTTTACATGTAATTGGGGAAAAAATAAAATACTGAATAAATATTTTTTGAAAAGCAGTCATAGAAAGCATATCTCATTCCAAATAACTATAAAAAACATAGAATATCTAAGGCTCAATCTCCCAAACCACCCAAAAGTATAGAGATTTAATTACAAAGCCCTCCTTAAGGAATTAAACAACAATGTAAATAAACAGCTGGAAGAATATTCAGTGCTCATGTCTAGACTGTGTCAACATAGTAAAAATGAGAATATTTTTAAAATTAATTCATACTTTGCAAATAAAAAGTATTAATAAAATAAAACAAAACAAAACAAAAAAACAAAAAAAACTATAACAATCAAATTACTAATAGGATATTTTACAAAACTTGATACAATTATCATTATCATTATTATTATATAATTATTATTCCAAATTAATTTGGAAAAACAAAAGTTCTAAATTATCAAGGGAAATGATGAAGAGGCATAATTTTTCCATACTTCAAACTGTATTACAAAGCAGAAGCATCAAAACCATTTGGTATTGGTTAAAAATAGATGGATATATCAATGGAACAGACAAGACGAGGAAGATTCATCAACAATAGAACTTAATAAGCCATGGTTTGATAAAGTGAAAAGCAAAAGTTATCTCTGAAAAAACTTCCTATTTGATAAAAATTGCTGGGAAAATTAAAAATCTATCTAACATAAATTAAGCTTAGACAGTACTTACACCACACTCTATAACACAGTCCAAATGGATATGTGACTTTAATATTATAGATCAGATTTTTAAAAATTAGAAAAGAAACAGATCACGTACTTCTCACAGCAATGGATAAGAAATGTATTCTTAACTAAACAAGAGATGGGGAAAATTATAAAACATAAACTAGATAACTTTGATTACTTGAAATTGAAAAGCTTCTGCAGGAACAACATTAATTCATCTAAGATAAAATAACTAGTGGTCAAATGACAAAAAAAAATTATATCAAATTTCTCCAATAAGGATTTGATATTTAAACTTTAGACTCTCTCCTTCCGTATCTGCCTCTATGCCTCCCCCCCTCTGTATATATATATATATATATATATACATTTACATACATACATAAATACATATACACATATATTTGTGTGTACACATGCATATTTATACATACATATACATGCATTCACACATACCATTCCCCAATAGATAAATGATCAAAGGATAAAAGCAAACTTCTCAAAAGAACTGCAAAGTATTCATAACCACATGAAAAAGTGCTCCAAATTGCTCCAAGAGAAATACAAATGAAAACATTGGGGGGAGCGTTTCTTACATCCTGCAAATTAGAAAAAAAAATGACAAAAAATAATAAGTCAGTGTTAATGAGGTTGTGGGAAGATAGTACATTAATATGCTGGTGGTGGAGTTGTGAAACAGTGAATTGGAAAGCAATTTGGAATTATGCAAATAAAGTGACATACCCTTTGAACTCAAGACTGTGTTGCTGAGTTTATGCATCCAAAGAAGTCATTGATAAGAAAAAAGGCCCCATATACTCCATAATATTTATATCAGCCCTTTTTGTGAAAACTAAGAATTGAAAACAAAGAAGATACCCATTGATTGGGGAATGATTATACAAACTGCGAAAATGGGTTGGTGTTTTAGATATAAAGGATATTAATATAAGCAAATTAGGAAAGCAAGGGATAATTTAACTGGATCTTTGGAGAATGGAGGAATTTATGGCCAAAGAAGAACTAGAAAACATTATGAAATGCTACATGGATAATTTTAATTACGTTAAATTAAAAAGATTTTCACAAAGTCAATGCAGCGAAGATTAGAAGGAAGCAGAAGGAAAAGGATCCACTTGTGCAAAAAAATTTATAGCAGTTCTTTTTATAGTGGCAAAGAAATGGAAAATGAGTAGATTCCCATAAATTGGGGAATGGTTGAATAAGTTCTGGTATATGATTTGGATAAAATATTTTTTCAATACATAAAAGTAATGGAATATTACTATAAAAATGATGAATAGGCTGATTTTTAGAAAAATCTGAAAAGATTTACATGAATTGATGCTGAGTGAAGCAAGCAGAACCAAAAAAAAAACATTGTATAACTATGATAGACTTGGTTCTTCTCAGCAATTTAGTGATCCAAGGAAATCTCAATAAATTTTGGCTGGAAAATGCCATCTTCATCAGTAAATTATGGAGACTGGATGTGGATCAATGTACACTATTTTATCTTTTTTTTTCTCATGATTTTTGCTTTTTGTTCTGGTTTTTCTCTCCTAACTTGACTCATACGGAAATATGTAAAAAAATGAATATACATGTATAACCTAAAAAAATTAAAGTAAAGTAAAAAAGAAGGGAAGCAGAAAATGGGGGGGAAATTTTACAGCCAATGTTACTGATAAAGGCCTCATTTCTAAAGTATATAGAGAGAACTAAGTCAAATTTATAAAAATATAAGTCATTTCCCAATTAATAGTCAAAGGATACGAACAGACCATTTTCAGATGAAGAAATCAAAGCTATCATTAGTTATATGGAAAAAATGCTATAAATCACTATTGAGTAGAGAAATGTGAATTAAAACGATTCTGAGTTACTACCTCACACTTATCAGAGTGGTTAAGATGACAGGAAAATAAAATGACATGTTGGCAGGGATTTGGGAAAAATGGGACACTAATACTTTGTTGGTGGAGTTGTGAACTGATCCAGCTATTCTGGAGAGCAATTTGGAACTATGTCCAAAGGGCTATCAAAATGTGCACATCTTTTGATCCAACAATCTCACTACTGGTTCTATATCCCAAAGAGATCATTAAAGGGTGAGGGAAAGGACCTACATGTACAAAAATATTTTTATCAGCTCTTTTTGTAGTGGCAAGAAATTGGAAATTGAATGAATGCCTGTCAATTGAGGAATGGCTGAATAAATTATGGTATATGACTGTAATGGAATATTATTATTCTATAAGAAGTGATACAAGATGACTTCAGAAAAACCTGGAAAGAATTACATGAACTGATGTTGAGTGAAGTGAGCAGAATCAGGAAAACATTGTATACAGTAACAAGATTATGTGATGGTCAACTATAATAGACTTAACTCTTCTCAGCAATACATTGATCCAAGACAATTTCAATAGGTTTGGGAAAGAAAATTTCTCTCTCTAGAGAGAGAACTACAGAGACTGAATGCCTATCAAATATACTATTTTCACCCTTTTTGGTTTGTTTACTTTTTCTTTCTCATGGCTTTTCCCTTTTGTTTTGATTTTTCTTTCACTACATGATTAATATGGAAATATGTTTTAAATGATTGTACCTGTACAACCTGTATCAGATTGTTTGTTGTCCTGGGGAGGGAGGAGGTAAAGAGAGAAAAAAAATTTTTAATTCAAAATCTTACAAAAATGAATGTTAAAGGGAAGCTGGTGGCACAGTGGATAGAGCACCAGCCCTGAAGTCAGGAGTACCTGAGTTCAAATTCTGTCCTCAGACATTTAACACTTCCTAGCTGTGTGACCCTGGGCAAGTCACTTAACCCCAATTGCCTCAGCAAAAAAAAAAAAAAAAAAAAAAGAGAAAGGAAAGAAAAATGAATGTTAAAAGCTATTTTTACCTGTAATTGGAAAAATACATTGAAATTTGAATTTTAAAAATAGATAAATAAAAATCTGAAAAAATTGTGATATATGAATGTAATGAAATGCTACTGTGCTATAAGAAATAATGCAAAGAAGCATGAAAAGACTTATATGAACTGGCGTAGAATGTCATAAACAGAACCAAGAAAACAACATGGTAACAACAATGTAAATGGAAAGAACAATGAATCAACAAAAAATGAAAAGTAAATGTAATAAAAGTATAACTGTCATACTGCACATGTGTTTGGACTTTCTCAATGGTTGAGCAATCGTGATGAGTTTTTTTCTTTAAAAAAAAAAATCCCAAACCACTGTTTGCCTTATGGGATAGCTCTCAAGGAAGAGAAAAACATAGTGTGGTGATAAAAGAATCTGAAAATTGCTTTGAAAATTATTTTTTAAAAAATAAGTACTTTTCTTAGATGCTTTGGAAAAAGCAGCCCATTACAGAATGTTATTTTTTTTTTTTTATTGTGAGCAACTCAGTGCTTAAAAATAGTGGCAGAGGGGAGAAAAGAGGAATGCAGTTCAAACTAAGGAGTTGTTACATTGGCTAATTTTCTGGAATTGTGAATTGACAATTTTCCTAGTGAAAGAGGTTTGAGGACATTAGTTTTTAAAATTCAATTACTCCTGAGAGGAGAAACTGAGGTTGACTGACCCAGTTAGCCACTGGAGTGGAAATGATGGGTTCAAAGCCCAGAGACCTCAGCAGCTGGGCTGCCTGATGTTCCTCTTTCTCCTGGCTTCTTACTAGGATGGAATAGCAGGCTTAGGAGCTTCAAGTTCCTAGTCTTTGAAACTGTCTTCCTTATTTAAAAGCCAAAAGGGACCATGGTCAGGACCAAATGAAGCAGGAGTTACTCTACCACATCACCAGCTCCTTCTCTTCTGTAGGATAGACAAAGTCACAGCTCACCAGTGGACATAATAATAGTACCTAACCTTCTAGGGCTGTTGTGAGGATAAAATGTACAAAGCATTTAGAAAATTTTTAAAAGCTATATAAGTACTAATCATTGCTATTATTAACTGATATTTATTTAAGACTCTCATGGGATCACAGAGAGCTTAAAGGGGTTTCAAAAACTATGTGGTCCAACCCCCTCATTTTAGAGAGTCACCAAAAAATTAAAGATTTATTCAAAGTAACAGGTAATAGTCACAGCAAATGTGAGATTTGAATTAGATCCCAATCCATTTTTCATCCCACTGTACTCTGCTTTAACATTTTCCAATCATTTTATATTCAGGATCTCATTTAGTAAAGGCAAGGGCTCTTCATGTTTTGTATTTTATGGGCCCCTTTGGTAACCTGGGGAAATCTGTAGATCTGGAGGATAATGGCTTCAGATAATTGAAGGAGGTGTGGAATTTCAGTTAGAAATTAGAGAAAATGAGGAAGTAGTTCCCTCCCCCCCATCTATCTGAAAGTTATTCATAGACTGGGCTTGGGAGCCCCATATGAAGAACTCCTTTTGTAAAGTAACTGGTATAAATATATCTTCTGCATTTTTAAAAGGGGGAAGAGAGTGAAAGATGAGCCAGCTTGTTGCCTTGAATACAGAGCTTAAAACCTAGAGACCTCAGTTAGCTTTTCTCGTTGTATTGAAGTACTCTTATTTCCTATTTTCTGTATACACACACACATACATACATAGGTATAAATATATATGTATATGTATCTATAAACACACATACATAAATTGTGGATCACAACTCATAATATGGGACCACAACCCTAGAATGAGGTCTCATAACTGAATTAGGGATCACAAAATTTGCAATTTATTATCATTAAATGTTTGGTCTGTATTTTATATACCTAGTTATCTGGGGTCACGTAAAAATTTTTCAGGTAAAAAGGGATCACAAGTAGAAAAAGTTTAAGAATCCCTGATATAGACAGTGCACATGGAAAGCAATTTTATAGGGAAGGCACAAGCCAGAAAGGAAGGAACAGGAAAAGACATTCTAAAGAAGGTGTCTTGAGAAAAACCAAGAAATCCAGAAGGCAGAGGAAGAGACTGAGCAAAAACAACCAAAGGATGTTAAAATGAAGGCTGAAAAAAGAGAGCTCTTCACAAATGGTCTCATTTTTTTTTCAACAAAAATGAGGCAAAGTCCTTGGCTGAGAGGGTCAGGGACATTTAAGGAGGGTGAAAAGACTGGGGAGAGCTGCTCTGGTGAGTAGGAAAGCAAACCAGTCGTGGACGTATGAAGGATTGTCCGGCTGCATTGAGTGTATCATTGAAATTATACAGCATAAATCTGAAGTGGGCCCAGTCACAATGGTTTTGTGACTCTCTAGCTCTGTTCAACAAAACATAAAGTGAAGGTGAAAGGTGGGAGAAATTTAAGGATGGTGATTGTCAAAACATGATTGCTGCATTCTGTGAGGTGAGCCTCTCAGAGAAGGCAGAAACAGGTGTATGTGTGGCACAGGGGGGGCCAGTTAGAGGCCGGAAGTAGCAGTGGGGGAGAGGAGACTCTAGAAGGCCCAAGAGCCCGGTAGAACCCTGGATTAGGAAATTAACATCTTCAGAATTAAGAGGCTGGGGGTGGGGGGGCTTGCTTGGATCCAAAACTGATGCAAAACTTTCTGGGAAAGTTCTGAAGCAGAAAGGCAAGAAGTTTGGTTAAGTATCTAAGATCTGATTAAAACCTTGAACTTCCTGATTTTAAGTCTAGCAGTGTGGCCTCTAGTCCGTACTGCTTCTCATAAATATGGAATCAAGAGATCCTACTGCCAGCATCACCACCATCTAACTTCAGCTCCAGGGTAATTAATGGGCTGCTTGTCCACGGCAATGGATCTCCTAAGGGAGCATCTCTGCCCATGAAAAGACAAAGCCTTAAAGTAAATTTTTTTAATTGAAGCTTTTTTTTTTTATTTTACAAAACATATGTATGGGGGGGGCAGTTGTGTGGCAGTTGTGTGGCGCAGTGGATAGAGCGCCAGCCCTGAAGTCAGGAGGACCTGTGTTCAAATCCAGCCTCAGACACTTAACACTTCCTAGCTGTGTGACCCTGGGCAAGCCACTTAATCCCAATTGCCTCAGCAAAAACAAAAACAAAAAACACATATGCAAGGATAATTTTTCAACAATGACCCTTGCAAAACCTTGTGTTCCAATTTTTCCTCTACTTCTTCCCACCTCCTCCCTTAGATGCCAAGTAATGCAATACATGTTAAACATAAACCTTCAACTATTGAAGTCAGAAGTCAGTCTGCGATTGGAGCTGGTGCCTGGAACCAGGAGATCTTCATTGATCCCCTGGGGTTTGGGGATTTCATCCTTCATCTTTGAACTTGTGTTCCTTTCATCCTTCCCTTCTTTTGTGAGAAGAGGACTAGACTCCCTGTGCTCACACTGGATATAGGACAGTGCCCGGTGACTTTCCCAAGCCCAGAGCAGATGAGTAAGCGGATGGGCTAAAAGCTGCTGTCAGGTTGGGGCAGGAGAACACTGCGGCCTCCCTTCTCCTGCCCTCAATCACATGCCAGCTCAAGCCCTCCGCGTGGCCTCTTAATTCTGAAGATGTTCATTTCCTAACTCAGGAGAGACCACTTCCAGGACCTCCTGGGACCAAGCAGGCTTGTTTGTGGGTCTACCCAGCTGGATTTATGCAAAGCCTTCAATCCCCCAGAAATGACAGCATAGAAAAGAGCGGCAGGTAAGGCACATATAATTAGAAATGCAAATCGCTCACTACTCCGCCCTAGCTGCCTGCCTGCGTGTCTCTGGGGAGCTCAGGCTGTCTGCTCTGGCATGCAACGCAGAGCAGTCTGGGGTGGGGGTGGGGAAGGGGGAACTGCCCCCAAGAGACCCATGCTTTCATTGCAATGGGCAAGCAAAGGCCGGAAGCTTCCCCAGCTCTGATGTCCCCCAGGCCAGAGCCTACTGTGCTACATCTGCTGCCTCATTTCTATAAGCTCCGATGGAAAATTAATTTTAAAAATAACAGCTGCTAATTTGCATGTTGGATCTCACATCAGCGGTTGTAGAAATACTCAGACCAGGCTCTCCTCCCTTTCCCAGTCTTTTAGGTTCCTCAGCTCCTTTCCAGATTCCTCATTTGGGATTTTCTTCCTCAAGTTCCCAAGTCAAATAATCTAAGAAACCTTACAGCCGACTGCCAAAGTGTATGAAGCAAAAAGGAGAAAACTTAACAGAGGAAAGAAAGGGTTTGGGATAGAAAGAGGTAGGGAGACTGAGGCAGAGAGGGAGAAGACCCTGGGAAGGGGGCCTTAGAACTTAATAGACTAGAGGAGAGCTGTAAATAGCATGGCTATAGAAAGGGCAGAGGTCCAGGCCCCTGGGACATTTTTTAATGAAAGACTCTTCTGCTGTCTATTGTGAGAATACTTTTTAAAGAGAAATCGCTCAGGCCCTCAGTCCTCCTGGGGCTCTTTAGACCCATTGGTTTAGAACAGAATTTAGTATTATAGCCAAAGGAACGCCCATTGCCCCGACAATGCCTGCAGACTAATTGTATATTGATTTTTTTCTGGATGCACAAGGACACTCCTGAAGGGAAGTGTTTTTCCTCTTTGGCAGCTCCCACTCCATCATCCCCACATGGATTTTTCAAGGCCCCAATACTGCTATGGCCCTTTCCCTCTCCTTCCCCAGGCCAGGAAATACAATTATATGTGGCTAAAAACACAAACCTTGTAAAATATATCGGTCCGTGACAGACACAGCTGCTTTCGTGGCTATTCCGTGTTCTGACAAAGAATCCAGCTTTGGTGGGCAGAGAATAGGTTACAACATCATTACCCCAAAGCCGAGGAGAGGGAACTGACATTTCCTATCAGCTGCAATTCTCAGCGAGCCCGCGTAACTCGTGGAATATCACAGTGGTGTTTGCCTGGGAAAAAACACAACTCCTCGATTTATAAAAGTCGGGTTTCATCTCTCAAGAGCATTTCTCAGCTACTGAGTGAATGAAATCTCAGGTGCTGGAGTAGTTTCTGCAAACTTTGGGACTGTCCTTTTTCATCTGTAGGACAAGGGAGACTATCCTGTGACTCTGTGAAGGCCTTTTAAGGTCACTCAGTTCATCCCTTTGTCTCCTGGATATATCCCCTTAGAGCCAACAGGATGAATAAGTGTCAATCCTGTCCTTGCACATCTCCAGGGAAGGCGGGGGTCTCCCGTTGCCTTAGGAAAATTTGTTGTAAGGTTTAATAATGAGGAAATTTCAGTGCTTTCTGTCTTAATTTAATCCCAACTCCTTTGTCCTCTGAGGAAGAGATATCCTTAACATTACTCTGAGGTGGGTCTGTCCCAACCTGAAAACTAGGAACTCTTTAATGTTAGGGAGAGCACCTCAGGGATGCAGATTCATTCCCTTCATGTTGTCTCCCAACAAATTTATTTATTTATTTTATTAAAACTTTTTATTTGCAAAACATATGTATGGGTAATTCTTCAACATTGACCCTTGCAAAGCTTTCTGTTACAAATTTCCCCCCCCTAGTCCCCACCCCTCCCCTAGATGGCAGGAAGTCCACTACATGTTATGTTAAAATACCTGACAAATTGAATATATGTATACATGTTTCCATACTTACACATTGTTGTGTAAGAAAATCATATCTACAAGAAAAAAAAATCAGAGAAAGGAAACCCAATGCAAGCAAACATCAATAGAGAGCATGAAAATGCTATGTTGTCCCAACAAATTTATTTTACACTTAGCTGTGTAAATATCAGATCCATGCTCCTTGGCCCTTGCCTAGCCCTTTATATAGCTGCCTTTATCTTGCATGCAGTAGGCACTTAAATAAAAAATAGATGGAAATGCAGCCAAGATAAGAAGTAGAAAGTGGAGAAAAAATTTTTTTACAAGTGTCTCTGATAAAGTCCTCATTTCTCAAAAGCATAGAAAACAGAATGAGATTTATAAGAATACAAGTTATTTCCTAATTGATAAATGGTCAAAGGATATGAACAAGCAGTTTTTAGATGGAGAAATCAAAGCTTCTATAGTCATATGAAAAATGCATTGATTAGAGAAATGAAAACTAAAATAACTCTGAAGTACCATCTCACCCCTTTCAGAATGACTAATGTGACAGAAAAAGGAAAGTAATGAATCTTGGAGGGGATATGGGAAAACCAAACACTAATGCATTATTGGTGGAGCTGTGAACTTATCCAACTCTTCTGGAGAACAATTTGAAACTATGCCCAAAGGATTATAAAACTGCTCATACCCTTTGTTTCAGCAGTACCACTGCTAAGTCTGTATCCTGAAATTCAGTGTCCATTTCAATCCTGAAGAGATTTTAAGAGGGAAGAAGGTGAGCAAGAACTTATTTATATGAAAGTATTTATAACCACTCTTTTTGTGGTGGCAAAGAATTGGAAATTGAGGTGATGCCCTTCAATTGAGGAATGGCTGAACAAGTTCTGGTATATGATTTGGATAGAATACTATTTTGCTATAAGAAATAATGATTACGATGATTTCAGAAAAACTTGGGAGGATTTACATAAACTAACCCAAAGTGAACTAAACAGAACCAGGAGACCATTGTATATAACAACATAGGGAGATGATGAATTTTTGAATGACAACTCTCAGTAATACAATGATTAGAGATAATTCCAAGGGACTCATGATGAAAAATGCTATCTACCTTCAGAGAAAGAACTAATAGACTAAATGCAGATTGAAGCATACTGTTTTTCATTTTATTTTTTCCATGAGGTTTTTTTTTTTTTTTAATAAAGTGGAAAGGTTTTCTTTCACAGCATGGATAATAAGGAAACATGTTTTTCATGATTGCTTGTGTATAACCTAATAACATATCAAATTGCTTCCTGTCTTAGGGAGGGAGAAACAGAATTTGGAACTCAAAATTTTTTTTAAAAAAGAATGTTAAAATTGTTTTTATATGTAATTGGTGGTGAATGAGATAGGAAACTGAGGACTTCTCAGAATAATGATTGTGAGAAGATTGGTAGGGTTTCTCATTGGGGATCCTATTTCAGGAAAAGAGATAAATTGTGACTTTTTGGAACATCAAAGGCAGACCAGAACCTATCTGCTAGTTGATAATTTGAAAAAGGGTCTGGTTGATATCATCAGGCCTTGAGTGGGCGGAAAGTGCTTTGTTCGGGAGATTGGCAGGTCCTGGAGTGGACCTCCCTTTCTTTCTCTATAAGTATGGGCTCAGGTGAGAAGGGGGTGTGCACTCCTTCCTCTCCTTGGCGCAGGCCCGGAGAAGAATGACTGTCCCAAGGAATTTCTCAAATTTCAAATAAACTTCTAATTTTCACTTTGAGAGATCTGAGTAATGATTTTGAATGGGGAATCGTATTTTTATCCCACACAGTGGGAAATAAAAATTATTTTAAAAATTAAAAATAAATAAAGATAAAAACTAATGGAATTCCTTGACCCACCTATTGCTTAGTAAGCATCACTAAAAGATCAGATTGTACCCTTGTAGACTCAGCTCAACAGATTATTTGCTTTTTTTAACTGGTGTCTACAATCACACCAGAAGGATACTCAAGAAAAAATTACTTTGAGAGCAAAAGAGCAAACATAACTTAGCAGTAATTAGCTATCATTTGGTTAGGGTCTATTATCTATTTTCCATTGTTGCACCAAAGTATCATATGCAATTCCTGATCTCAGGGAGTTTATATTCTAATCTGGAAAACCAAACAGATAAGAAATAATTGCTGCACAAAGAGCATTATATACTAATAGGATGAAAGATAAATTGTTCAGGAGGGACAATTAAATCACAAAATAGCACATAATAAAGTATTAATTCTGAACTACCAACACTGAACTACCTGGACTGTCAGGGAAGGCTTCATAGAGAAAGTAAAATAAGGATTTGAAGAATGGATGAGAATATTAAACTCAGGTTGCTTTACTTAACTTAATTAGCATAGTGTATTTCCAATGCCTCTCAGAGATATGTGTCAATAAGTCAAGAAGCATTTATTTAGCACTCACTATGTGCCAAATGCTGTGCTACATTTGAGAAATAATAATAATAATGATATTTATATAGTACTTTATGTATGTTAGGTCACTTGATTCTTATAACAGCTTTGTGAGATGTTACTATTTTTCCAGATGAAACTGAGACTGAAAAAAGGTTAAATTATTTGCTTATTGTGATATAACTAACCTCCTCATCTAGGGGAGAATTTTTCCCTTAGGTTTTCCTGTTTCCAAGTCTAAGATTGTATCCACTATTCCACTTAGCTGTCTCAAACAAGAAAATGCAAAAATAATCTTTGTCCTTGAGTACTTTAAACTTTAATGTGGGAAGAACAATTTAATGCTATTTAAAAGAGTGATAGCTCATAGCTAATGCAGAAGAAAGGAAGTGGCATTTTGGAATATTAGCAAGTAAATCCTAGATTAGCACATATCAATTAGTGGTTTGGAAAGTTGATTTGCAAATGCTTCCTTCTGCAAGAGGTCTTTTACAAACCTTCCTCTCCACCCAACCCCCAAACACAAGCTGCTAATGACTTTCCTTTCCTTATTATTTTTCATTTACTCTGGAAATATCTTGTATTTACCTAGTGTTTACATGTTATCTTCCTCTTTAGAATGTAAACTCCTTTAAGGCAGGGATTATTTTCTTGTATTTCTTTATACTCCCCAGTATTTCTCACAGTGCCTGGCACTAAATACTTAATAAATATTTGTTGACTGACTTCTCCAAGTACAGCAGTTTGGTTGAAGTTTTGGTTTTGTTTTGGTTGAATTATACAAAGAAAATCTGGCCTTATACAGTTATGTAGTTGGATAAAAAGGGGAGTATTTATTTCCAAATAAGTTTTTTTCCGCTTAACATTATTTTTTTCCAATTATATGTAAAGATATTTTCCAGTATCCATTTTCATAAGATTTTAAGATCTGAATTTTTCTTCTTTTTTCCCCATCCCTCCCTCTTCTCCAAGGCAGCTATTAATCCAATATAAATTATACACACACAATCATGTTAAACATATTTCCACACTAGTCATGTTGTAAAAGAAAAATCAGAACAAAAGGGAAAACTCATGAGAAAGAAATAAACAAAAAACAACAACAAAAAAAGAAAATTGTGTGCTTTGATGTGCATTCATACTCCATATTTGTTTTTTCTGGATATGGATGACATTTTCCATCACAAGTTGTTTGAGATTGTCTTAGATTTTTTTTTCTTTTTGTTGTTGTCATTGACCCTTTATTCTCTTTTTTATTAAAACTTTTTATTTTCAAAATATATGCATAATTTTCAACATTTCCCTTTGTAAAACCTCGAGTCCAAATTTTTTTCCCTCCCTCCCCCACCCACCCTCTCCCCTAGATGGCAAGTAATCCAATATATGTTAAACATGTGCAATTCTTCTATACTTATTTCCACAATTATCATGCTGCCCAAGAAAAATCAGATCAAAAAGGAGAAAGAAAACAAAATCCAATCAAACAACAAAAAAGTGAAAATGCTATGTTGTGATCCACACTTAGTCTCCACAATCCTCTCTCTGGGTGCAGATGGCTCTCTCCATTTCAAGATCATTGGAACTGGCCTGAATCACCTTAATGTTGAAAAGAGCCACATCCATCAGAACTGATCATTGTATAATCTTATTGTTGCCATGTACAACATGGCAGGATCTCTTGGTTCTGCTCACTCCAAATCATCCTGCTGATAGTTTCTTACAGAACAATAATATTCCATAACATTCATATACCATAACTTATTCAGCCATTTTCTGATGGGCTTTCACTCAGCTTCCAGTTCCTTGCCACTATAAAAAGGGCTGCCACAAACATTTTAGCACATGTGGTGCTAAAATTATATGATCCTTCCCTTTTTTATGATCTCTTTGGGATACAGGTCCAATAGAGACATTGCTGGGTCAAAGGGTATGCACAGTTTGATAACTCTTTGGCTATAGTTCCAATTTGCTCTCCAGAATGGTTGGATCCATTCACAGTTCCACCAACAATGTATCAGTGTCCCAGTTTTCCCACATCCCCTCCAACATTCATCATTATCTTTTCCTGTCATCTTAGCCAATCTGAGAAGTGTGTAGTCTTAATTTGTAATTCTCTGATCAATGCATCACAATATTACTGAGAAGAACTAAGTCTATCATAGTTGACCATCCTACAAAGTTGCTACTGTGTACAATGTTCTCTGGGTTCTACTCACTTCACTCAGCATCAGTTCATTTAAGTCTTTCCAAGTTCTTCTGAAATCAACTTGTTCATCATTTCTTATAGAACAATAACATTCCATTGCATTCGTATACCACAACTTGTTCAACCATTTGACAATTGATGAGCATTCCCTCAATTTCCAATTCTTTGCCACCACAAAAAAGAGCTGCTATAAATATTTTTGTACATGTGGAGTCTTTTCCCTTTTTGGTGATCTCTTTGGGATACAGATCTGGTAGTACTATTGCTCAAACAGTTATGCACAGTTTAATAGCTCTTTGGGCATAGTTTCAAGTTGTTCTCCAGAATGGTTAGATCAGTTCACAACTAAGGAGGAATATTTTAATTGGCAAATCATGCCATTGTATTATTATGAAAATAATTTTTTTCTTTAAGCCTCTGAAAGAGTCTCAAGGACCCCAGGAATCTATGGACCACATTTTGAGAATCACTGATTTAAGGCACTAAATATTGTGATAATAAATGACTTGCAGATGAGAGAATTATTATTCTGGGTATATATGTATAATTGAGCAGTATCAGGAAGCTAGATGGAAAAGTGGACATAGTGCTGGGCCTGGAGTCAGGAAGACTCATCTTCCTGAGTTCAAATCCAGTCTCAAACACTCACTAGATGTGTGATCCTAGGTAAGTCACTTAACCCTGTTTGCCTCAGTTTTCTCATCTGTACAATGAACTGGAGAAGGAAATGGTAAACCACTCCAATATCTCTGCTAAGAAAACACCAAAAATCAGAATAATAGTTCAATAGCAATTGATTTATATAATAGTTGCATAACCATATAACCAATAAACTCCACTTGAACAATAAGCAAACAGTAGTAGAAAAGTGGAGAAATAGTTCTCCCACTATAAATGCCTTACTATTGATTCATCAGTTGATATGCTTATCTACCACACTAAATGCTATGAATTTCTAAGGGCAGAAACAATCTATAAAGGTTTGGAAAAAATATTATCTTAACGCAATGTCCTGGTTAGGTAACCATTTAATATATACTCTCTGATGGTAATGCTGACAATAAATAATAAGAGAAATATGACTAGGTTAACTGGATGAAGGATGGTCTTGAAAGCTTGTGAAATATCTAAAAAGGCCTTTAACTGAAGATATTTGGAAAACAGTTCTGAAGAAGCAAAATCTATTAATCATAATAAATAATAATTTAATAATAATAATAATAATAAAGTGTTTAAAACCACTAATAATTTGTTCAAACAAATCTCAACTATTGCTTCATATCCATCAAATTAGCAAAGGTGAAAGATGGAAATATTCAATTTGGTGGGATTGTGGCAACATGGGCCTACTAATTCACTGCTGGTAGAATTCTGAATTGGTTGGACCATTTTGTAATATTATTTGACATTATGAAAGAAAAATTATAAAATCGTTCATATCTTTCTTTGACCTAGTGATGTCATTATTGAGTTTACATCCAAAGGAGGTTGTTGATGACAAGAAATAAAAATTTATCTGAACAAAAATATTCATAGCTGCGCTATTTGTAACAGTAATTTATGGGAAATAAAGTATCTGCTTAATTGGGGAATGAATTGAACAAATTGTGGCACACAAATGGTTTGGAATGGTATGTATTATAATGCCAAATAATATTACAAAATGGTTAGACTAATTCATAGTTACCAATCTGTAACTAATATAAATTAATGGGTCTACATTAACCTCCTCATTGGTCCGATCTTTCCAGGTCCCCATCCTGGGGCTTTCTAAGGGCATCTCTCTACTCTTCTATCTTTGGTCATAGGTGTCCTGTGCAGTCAAACTGAGATTTGCTATGCTGGAGGAGCTCCCTTTCCTTTTTTGCCTATGGGTATCTGATTAAAATTTGTAGCTCTGGAGAGGAAGAAGTCACTTACTACAATTTTGTATTAGATTCTTGATGATTATTTGGTTTGGTGTGGACTTGAGGGATTTTTTTGGATTAGGTGTGGGGAGGCTGGGTAGTTATATTGGCAGGAAATCTGGGCTATGCCATGTTGAAAGGATCTTAATGCTCAATGGGTGTTTTAAGAGAAGTGTTCCCTTTTAGGCACACTGTTTCTCCTCCTTCCTCTTTGTCACTTTTCTTCTTCCTCCTCTCTTGCAGTCTTATTTTTCCTCCCTCAATCTTCCTTCTCTCAATCTTCCTCTTTCTCTTTCTTTCTCTTCCCCCCCTTTCTTTATCCTCCCTTCTTTTGTCTTTCTCCCTTCAATAAATCTTTAACCCAGAATTCCTGTACAGCCATCCCAAATTCCAGTTTACCTGTCTCTGGAGATTACAGCCAGCTTCAGTTCTATTTATTGACTTTCAAATCCTAATCAATGACTGGGGATGGGGGAAAGAGGTGGAGACATTGTAGTGTGGGTATGTGTATGGGTGTGAAAAACCATTTTAAGACTATTCTCTCATTGGCCAAATTACATACTTGAATGCTACAAGAAACAGAATAAGTGGGATAAACACTGAGTTATTGTGCGTTTTTTGTGCTTGAAGAGGACCAATGACATCATAGGATATCTTGATTTGCAAGTGAATTGGATTTAAGCGAGGCAGAGCTGTACAAAATTGTCAGCTTCACTGTCTCTTCCAGGGTCATTGAAGTCCAGTAGCAAGACATAAATCAAGATGACTGCCTGTGATCCAAGATGCAATAGATTACTATGGCCTTTGTAACTTAAGGTATTTTCCAGCTCTCTGTCTGAGACAACACTCTTTCAAAGGTGGCAGTTAAACCTGATTTACCTGACTGATACTTTGAACAAAGAAGAATTTACATAAATACACATATATATGCATATATATTCATAACTACAACTATATAAATTAAGACAATGATAAAGAGCTACAAAATTTAAATGGATAACATTAGACTGTATGTTGGTTAGAATTTAACTAACTTACAAAGCAGATGGCTGCCTGTCTGACTGAACAAATGGAAAACATGGAAGCATGAATTTGTGTAGTTTAGGGTGGTTTATTAAGTGTTATCTGAGATTGTGCAATGTAGGGAATTCTTTGGGCAGTACACTAGGAATATGTTAAAACAAAATTTATTAAACCAGACATTTTTAAGAAATAAAAATGTTTAGAGTTACCAGGGTGATAAAGATCCATTGGTTTCCAAATGAGATGCTGAATAAGTTGTTGCTTGGCAGTTTTTCAGGATGGCTCCAGTCTGGGTAGTCACTAGCCCCTGAAAAGTAGGCAATTGACCAAATTGGAAAGAACAGGATTTGTATTTGCTGAAGGAACAGTTTAGGGTCTTCCCTAAGGTTCCCAAGGTTGTGGGGCACCAGAGTGACATCTAACCAGAGAAGAACATTTTTATATTTACAAAACATTTTCTCCCTCCCCACCTCTCAACACAGGAGTCATAAATTCTATGCTAAAGACAACACTCATCCAGCCATTTCCCTCAAGCCCAAGCTTTCTACTATATGTGCCTCCTTCATCCCAGCCCATGCGGGTGCCCTGAAAGGACTATAAAGCTGCCAGAGTTTTCAATTTGACATTGATTTATCCTTCTCTGCTCCCAGGCCTGCCACCTCCTATTTTTTGATTTGCCATGGGTTGTAGAGCTCAGAGAGAGCTGACAGAGAGAAAAAGACTGATGGAGGTTTAAAGAAATGCATGTGTCCTGCTTCATGTATTAGCAGCTTTCCAAAGAGCCATAAGCCTGGGGCAAAAACTCTTTTCATGCCAGGCAAGTGGTAAGGAATATTGATTTTCTTTTTTAAACTACCAATTGCCTCATGGCCTGGTTTTTATTTTTATTTTTATGTTTTTTTTTTGCTTCCCTTCTAAATTTAATTTTTTTTAGTTTAAATTTATTTTATCTGAAAAAAACAATAAAAAGAAAAAAAAGAAAAAAGAAAAGAAATGCAAAACCAAATAAAGAAAAACAAAAGAGAACATTGTTATGGGTCCAGCAAAACACTAAGGAGAATTCAAAATATATAACAACAAATTATCAGATCAAGAATATACATATATATATTAGTAAAAGAAATTATATTCATGAATGTCCATTTTTTCTTTATTTCCTTATAAACTGTTCTTTGGTTCTCTGCTGTGCACCTTATTTACTTTACTGTTTTTTCCCCTTTCATTCCCATCACCACCCCCAAGCATGCTGCAGGAAAGAAAAGCTATATTTGTGTAGCTATATGTAGATATATACATACATACACACCCCCCCCCCACATACAATACGTCTCTCCTATCCCTGATGACTCATCAATTAAATTCTGCTCCTTAACTTGCCTTGCTATTACTTAATCTCCCTTCACCCAAGGATCCCTCTCTTGTCTTCTTCCCTCACCTTTTGTTTCTTCATCCACCTATCCCTCTGCCCTTACTTCTTAATAGATTTTGAAAGGTGCTATATCCTTCATATATATATATATATATATATATATATATATATTATATGTATATGTTATATACATATAATATATATATATATATAGTGTTGCCTATTGAACCTATTCCTGATGTGAGTAGGTTTTCAGAACTATAAACCCTCCTCTCCCTTTAATGCTTCTGTGTCTATTCTTCCTCTGCATCTCATTTGTATAACCTGATTACTAATTTTTTAATAACTCTGACAATCTTTCTTTTGAACATTTGCCCATGTTAAGTTCCTTAAAATTATCTTTCATATTGATTCTTATATGTTAAATTTTCTGTTAAGTTCGGGTTTGGTTGATAGGACATCCTAAAAATCTGCAAATTCATTGGATGTTCATTTTTTTCTCATTCAGAATTACAGATAATTTTGCTGGATATGATATTTTTGGCTGCAGGCCTAGTTCTTTTGATTGTCAGTAGATATGATTCCAGGACCTGTGGTTTTTTATTGTAGCTTCTGATAAGTCTTATACAATTTTAATTATAAGTCTGGCATATTTGAATTGATTTTTTTTTCTTGCAAAAATTTCTCTTTGATCTGGGGGTTTCAAAATTTGGCAATAACATTCCTGTGTGTTTCCACAAAGGATCTCCTTGAGGTGGTGATGGGTGGATTTTTGCTATTTCTACCTTCCCTTCATGTTCTATCACTCCAGGACAAGTTTCTTGGATTATTTCCTGCATAATTGTGTCAAGTTTCTCTTTTTGGTCACAACTTTCTGGTAATCCAATTAATCTCATATTTTTTCTTTTTGATCTGTTCTCTATATCTGCCATTTTTCTTATAAGATGTTTCACATTCTGTTATATTTTCTCATTCTTTACAATCCATTTTGTTATTTCTTGGTCTCTCACGGCTTCATTGGCTTTTCCTTGCCCAAATCTAATTTTCAAAGAATTATTTTCATCTTTGAGACTCTGTACTTCCTTTTCTAGTTGGTTAGTTTTCTTTTCATAAGCTTCTTGTTTTTCTTGGATTTTTGTTTTGTTTTGTTTTTCCTCAATGTCTCTTTTTAAAATTAATTTTTGAATTCTTCTATAAATTCTCTCTGGGCAGGGAGCCATTTCATGTTACTCTTTGGGATAGAAGCTTTTTTTTTTTTTTTTTTTTTTTAAACTAGTCCTCTGAAAATGAACGCTGGTCTTCCCTGTTCCCATAATATGTTTCAATGATGAGGTTCTTTCTTCTCTGACGATTTTTTTTTAAATAAAAGGTATTAGTGTAAGTACCTTTTATCATGGGGTAGGGGGATGATGCCTCAAGCTTCCCTTCAACTCTCCACTCTGACAGGGAACCCCAAATTAAGAGCTCTGTGCCAAATGCCCATGGTCAGCATTGTCCTTGACCCACTGTCTCTTTACTCACCAGGTACGATTCCTTCTCGCCCAAGACCATATCTCATTAGCACGGCCAGACTTGGCAATTACAGTCAGCTCAGGTTCTCTCAGACCTCCTGCACTCAGACCCGGACTGGACAAGAAGTCTGGGAGCAGAAACTCTCGGTGGTTCCTGCTGAGACTCAGTCACACCCAGCTAGCCTCAGGGGTCCCCACTTGAAATTTCTGTGAAGCTAGCTGGAGGTGTTTGCCCTTCAGACAGATCCCCTACCTCCCTCTTCAGATCTTTTAGGATTGTACCTGGAGCACACCTGTTCTGAAGTCAGGAGGAAGAGTTTAAATTTGACCCCAGACACTTACTAAAAGTGTGAGCCTGGGCAAGGTACTTACCCTTGTTTGCCCCAGTTTCCTCATCTATAAAATGAGCTGGAAAAGGAAATGGCAGACCACTGCAGGGTCTTTGCCCAAAAGATCCCAAATGGGGTCACAGAATTGGACATGACTGAAATGTCTGAACAGCAACAATTTACTACTTCCAAGACCAACTCTCTATGTACTCACTATAGCAACTAATTGTCATGTTCCATAGTGGACATTCACCTCTCTCTAGTTCCCTCTCAGGAACTAGGAATAGGGCACTCAGAGACGGGTGTGGGTTTTCTCTGGCACCAAATCCAGCCCAATGGCTATGTACCCCCTGCACCTTCGAGCAAAGAGCAGTAGCTAACACTTTGAACTGTATTTAATCACTTAATGACAGTTTTTACATAGGAATATTTACTTCAAAGGTACAGCAAGAACAGACAATTATTTCCTGCATCCCTCCTAGGACACATTTCTCCCTTACCATCTTCATCATTCAAAGTTTAGCCCATTCTTCCACAGCCTTGGCCATCTTCATGTCTAGACATGGCAGGATTGCTGGATAAATCTTGGTGCTAGGGGTCCTGAGTGACATTCCTGTGCAGCTCCTACACTTCTGAAATTCCCAAGATTTGGAGACTCTTATGGCATCCCCAGATGCCATGAGAAGAGTGACCCAGAGTCCACAAAAGTGAATGAGGTCGTGACCACAGCCAAAGTAGATAGGACTTTTTGGATTCCTCTGCAGTCAATCAAAAAGGTTCCCCTTCGACACCCCTCTTTTAGTTGATTCTCAAGCAGCTCACTATCTCAAGGGTGACAACATTTCAAGGGATATAGACAGTTTCTGACCCCATTACATTTATATATAGAAGGCAAATAATTTTCAGAGTGGAATGATATGCAATGAAAAGGCATAACCTGAAATTCTAGTTAGGAGAGACTCACTTCTAAAAGGTGACTTTGCAATGGTCTCATGCCATCATTATTTGGGTGTCAAGAGCAGTTTTGACCTGAGCCCCATGGATTTTGGGGATTTTTGGGGGGAGGCCAAACAACCTTTGTCCCAACCAAGACCTGAACCCTTGAACTTTCAATGATTATTTCTCTGAGCATTTTAACTTCCCAAATCTACTAAGCCCCAGAAGAAGGCTCATTTAAATCTTCTATTAGTTCTTTTCCTCCAGAGCCTCTCAGTGATAGTAGCTCTGGGACAGATACTTTGGTCCTTTGGCTACTGCCTTGAAAGGTTCCTAGATCTAGTTTGTATGAATGTCTCTAGCTATATTGTCAACTCATCTAGAGTAGACATCTAGTGTGGAAGCTGGACCTTGGCAATCTGAACTTGGGGAAGCCATTTACAGGGTGTGCTAGACTCCTGGGACCATTTAATTAAAGGTATAGTATTAGAATGGCTACTCCCTTCCCCCCAGTTTGCCTCCCCCAAAAAATCCCTGGGAGAAGGGAGCAGCAGCTGGCAGAGGTCAGGGACATCAGGTCTTGATCAGGTATTACCAAACCCTGAAATGGGAATAGACTCTAGAGGGATAATTGAAGTGGCAATACTGGGATCAGTGAAGAAGCATGAATTGAAAATTACTGAAAAAAAAAAAAAAAAAACAATTATGGGAGCTGGTGAAGGCAGAGTTCCTAGAGCCAAATTTCTCCAGATTCTGAAGGGAAACATTTTGTCCATCAATGCTTTCTGGACAAATAAAATGGTTCAGCAGCCAGATGGCAACATTCCCAAACTGCCGAGGCAAGGAAATCACTCATTTTATATGGTGTTTTGCTTTGCACCTCTCTAATGGAGTTGGGTGTTATTAGGCATTATAGACATCTCTGAGAGGTACTATGACATAAAGTAATCATTTGCAAATTTTTCTGATCTTGGAACACCTTTATCCTTTTAAAATTATTAATAACTTTTGTTTAACCATGACTAATATGGAAATATGTTTTGCATAATTGAAAATGTATAATCTTTATCAAGTTTCTTAGGATCTCGGAGAAAGGATGGAAGGAAGAGAATTTGGAACTCAAAATTTTTTTAAATGACTGTTAAAATCTATTTTTACATGTAATTGGGGGAAAATAAAATGCAATATATAAAAATAACTTTTTTTATATTGTATATATATGTAGAGAGATTTTCCATATTAAAAGTTAGAGCATTGGGGCAGCTAGGTGGTGCAGTGGTTAGAGCACCAGCCCTGAAGTCAGGAGGACCTGAGTTCAAATCTGGTGTCAGACACTAAGCACGTTCTAGCTGTGTGACCCTGGGCAAGTCACTTAGCTCCAATTGCCTCAGACCAAAAAAAAAAAGTTAGAGCATTTTAGCAAGATGCCAAGTCTTTTTAAATAGCAAAGATGGCATAAGAGTTTATTCTAAAGGATATGTCCATAGCTCTAGATATGGCTATTGGTTCTCTGGTGACCAAAGAAAAAGAATATCTTTCCAAGTCTGTATCAGTCATCAAGCCATAGAAATTATTATTTTTCATCAAATATTGAATTAGCTGAGAAATCATTGGCTGCCCATGGGTGGCAGAGATAAATTGCTACTCACAGCAGCTTGCCAGCATCCATCAGGCCTGCCACTGAGTGAGTACATGTTTTATATAACTCTTTTGTATTTCAACAGGCAACCTCTTGTTTCTTTCTGATTTAGTGACAATAGTTTATCCCAGCATGATTCCCTTGGACATAATAAATTAAGGAGCTCATTAAAGAGTGAGTCATATTCATAATACAGGTTGTACCAATTCCAGGGCCATATTGAGGCCACTGGGTTGACTGTTTATTAAACACATTTTTTATTCTTTGTTGATAATTGCAGGATAGGGGTTTGGGTTGGGGACTACCGGAGTACAGGAAATTTGAAAAAAATTGAAGAATGGACAATACAGCTAATTCTTAAAGGGCTGAAGCAAGAGGAATAAAATTGATGTAAGAGGTTCAGAGATGCAACTAAAGAGTCAATTGTCTTAAATTGACTTGACATTCAATTATCCTGAGCAGTGGCCTCTAAATTTTTTGGGTCATATACTCTTATAAGTTTAAAAAATTAAGCAATTACTCAAAATTTATTTGAAAGAACAAAAGTTCTCGGGAGAAAAAAAAGAATAAAAAATGAAACAAAGAATGAGAACATGTAGCTATCAAACCAGATCAGAAAATTGTGCAGTTTTAAGCTAAGACTTTTGGGACACCCTACACGTTAATATAGTCACATATGTGTGTATATATGTATTTGTGTATAGACACATGCATACTATCTATCTATCTATCTACAGGCACATATTTATATATATAGGCATTGAGGTGGTACAGTGGATAGATTACAGGAAAACCCGAATCTGGTTTCAGAAACTCAATAACTGTAATCCTGAGTAAGTCACTTACCCCTGTTTGCTTCTCAGTTCATCATCTATAAATGAAGTCATGAAGAGTTGGATATGACTGAAATGATCGAATAATAAAGTACACACACATACATATGCATATATACATGGATAAAACTATTACTACTTTCTGATCTGGCAGTGGTGACAATGGATATTGGATAGTGGATAATAATGGTGAGCATTTATATAATGCTTTAGGGTTTACAAAGCACTTCTACATACATTATCTCATCTGATCCCTATAACAACCCTAGGATCTAAATACTGTTGTTATCTTCATTTTACAGATGAGGAAACTGAGGCAGATAATGGTTAAATTACTGAACTAGGGTCACATACCTAGTAAGTGTCTGAAGTTGGATTTAAATTTGAGTCTTCTTGACGTCAGACATGGTACTCTATCTACTGTGCCATACTAACCAAGCAAATGGATTTTTCTTTTTTAAAAATATATTTTTATTGAAAGATAACACAATAGAATCACTAAATAATAGGTCATAACAGTAAATCTAACAGCTTTTCAATATGAGTTGTGTTTCTCTGTGTGTGGCTACTTGCCTTCCATAATATAAAAACAAAAATCTGTTGTTTTTTTTTTTTACTTCTGCTCAGCAGAGTTTTCCAAATGAATCCATTTCTCCTTTGCCACACAATTCTGATTAATGGATGGCATCATACCTTAATTTCCTAATTCTGTTTGAATGGTTGAGTTATACCACCTCCAATTGTTCACTGAAGAAAGCCATATACACCCAGAGAGAGGGATGTGAAATGTGGACCACAACATAACATTCTCATACTCCTTGATTGATGTTTGCTTACATTGTGTTTCCTTTATCTGATATATCGTTTGTGTAGACAAGATTTTTCTTGCACAACAATGACAAGTTTGGAAATATGTATACATATATTCAATTTGCCAATATTTTAACATAATTAACATGTAATGGATATCCTGCCATCTAGGGGAGGGGTGGGGAGTTGGGGGAAAAATTTGTAACGGAAAGCTATGTAAGGGTTATTGTTGAAGAATTACCGACACATATGTTATGCAAATAAAATAAAAAAAATAAAATTTAAAAAATTAAAAAATTAAAAAAAAATTTAAAAAATGGTTGAGTTATATTTTTGTATGAGTATAATAAGTGCAACAATGTGTACATGAAAGGGAGTCATATATACAAGGCTAGAAAAGGAAGCTGGTGCCAGCCCATGAAATATTTAAAATGCTAAATAGAGGATGTCATGTTTAAAGTCAATAGAGAGTCATTGGAGGTTATTGATTTGGGGAGGGAAGTGACATGGTTAAACTTTTGAATTAGGAAGGTCACTTGCTTTAGGAACTTTGGAGATGATGGACAGCTGAGAGGTGATGAGGATCTGAATTAGGGTGATGGCTGTGCAAGCAGAAAGAAAGAGATAAATGGAGATCGATGTTGGGGAGAAACAAGATTGGTTGGTTGTTTGGACATGTGGAGTGAGGAGTCAAGAAGACAGATTGTGTACCTGGGGGACTGGAAAAATGGCAGTATTCTTACAGAAATGTGAAATCTGCAATTCAAATCATAACTGTTCATGCCTTTATCCTGTGGGACTCATTGTCACAACCAAAATGAAAAGATTACATTAAAGCAATATTCTTATTTACTGGTCACTGCCCCAGAGACAACCTCAGAGTGCCACCTGCCAGAGCTGGGAAGTGATCTGGGGACAGCAAGTGAACATCCTGAAGTTAGGGAGAATTTTCCCATTAGTGCCTATGCAGCTGCTGTTCTGAGTACCTGCAGTAAGGCTAGGTTATAAGGGAAGGGGAAAGGGGAAAAAAGTATTAAGCTCCTATCATGTCCTAGACACTGTGCTAAGACAGTCCTATTAGATTAAATGTGGTAATATATTTAAAACATTTTGTCAACTTTTTTTTTTGGTCAAACAATTATTTTTATTTTTTTCTCAATAGTATTTTATTTTTCCAATTTCATGTAAAGATAGTTTTCAACATTCATTTTGGTAAGATTTTTAGTTCCAAATTTTTTCTCCCATCTTCCCTTAGCTCCCTCCTCTACAAGACTGCAAGCAATCTGATATAGGTTGTACATGTACAATCATTTAAAACATATTTCCTTATTAGTCATGTTGTGAAAGAAAAATAAGAACAAAAAGGAAAAACATGAGAAAGAAAAAGGAAACAGATAGAAAAGGTGAAAATTGTCTGTTTTGATCTGTATTCAGTCTCCTTAGCTCTCCCTCTAGATGTGGATGGCATTTTCCATCCCAAGTGTATTGCAATTGTCTTGGATCAATGTATTGCTGAAAAGAGCTAAGTTTATCACAGTTGACTAATCTTACTGTGTACAAAGTTCTTCTGTTTCTGCTTACTTCAGTTACTTCATGTAAGACTTCATGAAAAGACTTCATGTAAGTCTTTTCAGGCTTTTCTTATAATTTTCTCATCAGTTCTTATAGAACAATAATATTCCATGGCCTCATATACCATGACTTATTCAGCCATTCTCTAACTGACAGGCATCCACTCAATTTCCAATTCCTTGCTAGTACAAAAAGAACTGATATAAACATTTTTGCACATGGGAGTCCTTTCCTCTCTTTTATGAACTCTTTGGAATACAGGCCCAGTAGTGAGATTGCTGACTCAAAGGATATGCACAATTTGATAGCCCTTTGGGCATAGTTCCCAAATGCTCTCCAGAATGGCTAGATCAGTTTACAACTCCACCAAAAATGCATGAATGTCCCAGTTTTTCCATATCCCCTCCAACATTTATCATCATCTTTTCCTGTCATCTTAGCCAAACAGAAATTTGAGGTGGTATTTTAATTTCCATTTCTCTAATCAATAGTGATTTAGAGCATTTTTTCATATGACTATAGATAACTTTAATTCCTTCATCTGAAAATGGTCTGTTCATATCCTTTGATGTTTATCAATTGAGAAATGACTTCTATTCTTATAAATTTGACTTAGTTGTCTATATATTTTAGAAATGAGGCCTTTATCAGAAATATTGGTTGTAAAAATTGTTTCCCAGCTTTCTGTTTCCCTTCTAATCCTGGCTGTATAATTTTGTTTGTGCAAAATCTTTTTCATTTAATGTAATAAAAATTATCCATTTCATATTTCATAATATTCTCTATTTCTTATTTGGTCACAAATTCCTTCCTTCTTAATAGATCTGACAGATAAACTATACCTTGCTCTTCTAATTTGTTTATAGTATTATCCTTTATGTCTAAATCATGAACCCATTTTGACCTCAACTTGGTATAAATTGTGAGATGTAGGTTTATGCCTAGTTTCTGCCAGTTTTCCAGTTTTTTTTCCAGTTTGCCCAGCAAGTTCTGTCAAAGTGAGTTCCTATTCCAGAAGTTGGAGTCTTTGATTTATTGAACAGTAGATTACTACAGTCATTGATTATTGTGTCCAGTCATTAATTATTGTGTCATGTGTGTCTAATTATTCCACTGGTTGACTATTCTATTTCTTAGCCAGTACCAAATGGTTTTGATGATTGCTGCTTTATAATAGAGTTTTAGATTGAGTACAGCTAGGCCACCTTCCTTTGCATTTTTTTTCCATTAACTTCCTTTGTATTCTTCACCTTTTGTTCTTCCAGATGAATTGTTTTTATTTTTTATAGTTCCATAAAAAAAATTTTTTGGCAGTTTGATTGGTTTGGCACTAAGTAAGTAAATTAATTTAGGTAGAATTGTCATTTTTATTAAATTAGCTCAACCTATCCATGAGCAATTGATATTTTTCTGGTTGTATAGATCTGATTTTATTTGTATGAAAAGTGTTTTGTAATTGTGTTCAAATAGTTCCTGGATTTGCTTGGCGGATGGATTCTCAGATACTTAATATTGTCTACAATTATTTTAAATTTTTAAAAATTATTTAATTTTTTTTTGCTGAGGCAATTGGGGTTAAGTGACTTGACAAGGGTCACACAGCTAGGAAGTGTTAAATGTCTGAGGTCAAATTTGAACTCAGGTCCTCCTGACTGGTGCTCTATCTACTACACCACCTAGCTGCCCCCTCTATAGTTATTTTAAATGAGATTTCCCTTTCTATCTCTTGCTGCTGGGCTTTATTGATAACAAAGAAATACTGATGATTTGTGTGCATTTATTTTCTATCCTGCAACTTTGCTAAAATTGTAAATCATTTTGTCGACTTTTAAAATTTTTAAATTCATTCTTAACATTCATTTTTGTAACTTTTGGGTTCCCAACTCTCTCCCTCCTTCTAGCTTCTCCCTTTCCCAAATCTTTGCTATTTTCCAGCAACTCTGAAGTGCTTTTATTGTGTATTCCTTTCACTCATGTCCAACTCTTCAATCCCATTTGGGGTTTTCTTGGTAAAGATGATAGAGTAGTATGTCATTTCCTTCTCTAGCTCATTTTAGAGATGAGGAAACTGAAACAGAATTATGTGACTAGAAACTAAAAAGTATATGCAGCTAGATTTGAATTCAGATCTTCCTGACCCCAAGCCTGGTGCGCTATCCATTGAGGCACCTAGCTGCCCTTCTGAAGTACTATATGATAGCTAATATTACTAGCTGATTCATAAGATCACAGATTTACAACTTGAAAGAGTCTTAAAGGCAACCTAGTCCAGCCCCATTTATTTTCTAGATGAATAAACTGAGGTCCAAGCAGTTTAAGTGACTTGCCTATGTGTCTTTTGTCACCCGGGCCAAGACTCCCTTAACCATCCTACCTCTATCTCAAAAGCAACTGGTTCATGGAGGGAAGAGAAGAAAAGAGGAACAATCTCCAAAGTTCATTTGTAATTGAAAAAGCACTATGGAGATGAACTTGGGGATCACTTAAGGCTGGTTATGAAAGTGTTTATTTATCACCTTTGCTCTGGACTATTATAGGCTTTCCTTATGGCTTTTCCCCTTCTTTCTCCCTTTTCTCTGATTCCTGTAGCTTTCCAGGTCTTTGGCACCATTAATTTCTTCCTTTATGGCAGAAAAGGAAAGAATCTGTGAGGAGGTTACCTGAACATATATCTTCCCACTTCAAGCTATTTTTCACCAGCCTTATTCTTCAAAGTGCCTTGAAGAACCTGCATGAGTACAAGGTTGTATTTTCAGCCCTAAAACATTGTCCTTGATACCCACTTGTGCTTTCTCTGGTTTTATAGGCTATCTAGGCAAAATGATTACTAGCCAGTTTTGTGACTAAAACAAAGCAAAACACATCCAGGCAAGTGGCACAAACTTCTCAAAATAAATTCTTTCTTGGTTTGCTTGTTCTTATCTCATTCAGATTGAACAGAAGTACAATGGCCCAATCTCACTGCTGATTAGTAGCAAACCTTTGGCTTGACATTGGGGGAGGGGGAAGGAGGAAGAAGATGGAGCATCTAGTATTTTCTTTTTTAACTGATTAATCTTCTATCAAGGTGCTAAACTCAATTATTTCCATGCTATCCAAAGATTGCAAGTCAGTCAGTGAATAAACAGTTAATGAGTACATATGATGTGCCAGGCAGTGTCCTAGAGATGGAGGATGCAAAAAAAAAAAAGAATGAAACAATCCTTGCTGTCAAGGAACTTTTAAAGAGGAGACAATAAGTACATGTCTAATTATATACTGAATAAATAGAAAGAGAATAAATAGAAATAAACACAAGGTAATTAAATGCAAAGTAGTTAGAGAAGAAGCAAAGAGTAAGGGTGGGGGAAGGATCAGGAAAGACCATGTAGAAGATCGCTTTGTTTACATTTTTATTTATTTAATTCTGAATTAATAAAATAAAAATAAACTTATAACAAATTTATAAAATTAAATTTATAAAATAAAATTATAAACTAAATTTATAAAATAAAATTATTTTTTAAAAAATGAAAGCCTTTCTATAACAGCATAATTTTTAAAATATCATTGTACATGAAACAGCAAATCTTTTATATACAACTTGTATTCCTTTAAATATATAATAAAGTTATCATGTAAATTTCTTTTTTTTTCCTTTTTTTCCTTCTCCCCCTACTTTAGAGATGGCTACTCTTTTAAACACACACGCACACACACACACACACACACTCATTCTATACATACTTTTATTTACCAATTATTTCTCTGGATGCAGATAGTGTCTTGCCTCGCTGTCCTTTGTGGTTAATTTGGGTATTTATAATAGTCAAAATGGCTTATTTGCTCAAAGTTTTTCTTCATTATTTAATGCAAATGTGTTTTTCTCAGATCATCAGGCTTATTATTTCTTATAACATAATATTCAAGAACTGCCTTAAAGGGAAAAAAGGAATGTGTGAGGCTCAGCTGGGAAAGGAGGACATACCACCACTGGGACGTCAATGCAAAAGCACAGAAATAGAGATGGAGCAAATCATGTAAGAGACAGACTAGTGGGGCTGGATTGCAGAGGAAAGGAAATAATGTATAATGAGCTGAAAAGTTGGAGTCAAGTTGAGAAGAGCTTGCAATGCCAAACAGAGGAGTCTATATTTGACCCTAGAGGCAATAGGGAACCATTGGAATTTATTGAATAGAGGAACAATATGTTTATAATAATAGCTTTTTATTTTTCACCATGTGTGCAAAGATAGTTTTCAACATTCAAGGATTTGCAAATCCTTGTGTTCCAAATTTTTCTCCCTCCCTTTCCCTTTCTCTCCTCTCCTACACAGCAACTAATCAAATATAGGTTAAGCATGTGCAATTCTTCTAAATATATTTCCATATTTTTCAGAGCAACATGTTTGGATCCTAAAGAAAACGACTTTGGCAGCTATATGGAGAATGGATTGTATTGGGGTAGGACCTCAGACAGTGAAAACAATTAGCAGGCAATTCGATTTCATTATTCATTTCATTTTAAATGTCTGCAGTCTGGGATGATGTCTCAATCATC
Organism: Myrmecobius fasciatus; assembly: GCA_023553655.1. Taxonomy (NCBI): domain Eukaryota; kingdom Metazoa; phylum Chordata; class Mammalia; order Dasyuromorphia; family Myrmecobiidae; genus Myrmecobius; species Myrmecobius fasciatus. Next base: position 38,289 of record JAJPUD010000531.1, on the reverse strand, counting down.
CTGCTCCAGTTATTTCCTTCTCTTTGTGTTCTTTTAACCTCTTGTCTAGTCTACTTACATCTATCAGTTTTCCCAACCTTCCTCTACTCTGGGTGAGTAGCAATTTACTTTGTATAATATTCTCCTTACCCCTTCTAAATGTCTTTCCTTTTTATTCTCCAAAATTCCGGGAAAATCCAGAGCAGGATATCAGTTTGGATTCTGAAATGTAGAAATTTATACTGGGACAAATCCATATGACGTAAGTATTGCTGTGCAAACCCCAATCCAAGATTTTTAGTTAAGAATATGGCAACACTAAGCCTAGAAAGACCGTTCCAAACTTTCCCATTGAGTTTATCTGTTTTTCTTTGTAAGCAAATTGACTAGCCTTAGCTTATCTAGGCTCAAAGAAATTTAGCACCTGGGAGGACTAAGAGTTGAGCTGGTTCAGATCAGCTTTGGGTCAAAGATGGATTGGAAAGACTAAAGGGATGAGATAAAACAGGTCTAAGACATCAGAAATTTGCAAGATCTTAGATGCAAAACTGGAAAGGAACTTTGAGGTCATAAAGTCCAGCCTTCTCATTTTACAGATAAGAAAAGTGAGGCTCAGAAATGTTGAGTAATTTGCCCAAAGTCACATAGATAGCAATTTTTAAAGTTTTTAATTCGCTTTAAATTTAAAAAACAAAAGAAAAAAAGAAAAACATTTCCATGTATACAGCAGAACATAAGAAAAGATAAAATATAAAACAAATTTCCATTTCAAATAAATTTTCTTTAAAAAACTATATAATATATAATACACATTGCTTTCAAAAATACCCAGCTTTTCTGTGCTTCCTTCTTTTGTTCTCTGCTGTGCTCTGGTTTTTCCCCACTCCCTTCCCTCCTCATATTAAAGAAGGCTACAATTAAACACAAATATATATACATGTGTGTACATATACACATATCTATATACATACTAACATATATAAAACCATACCATGCATATTTCCATTTGTCAGTTGTTTCTCTGGAGGTAGATAGCATCTTCATAGATCCAAGTTTTTCCATGTTTTTCTAAATCAATCAACTAACCATTTCATATATCACAGTGGTATTGTATCACAATCATATATCACAACTTGCTTAGACATTTCCCAATTGAAGAATATCTATCATTTTAGTCCATCTGACAGGTGTAAAATATCTCAAAGCTGTTTTAATTTGCATTTCTCTAATCCATAATGATTTAAAGCATTTTTACATGATTATATATAATTTTGATTTCTTCATCAAAAACTGCCTATCTTCTTTGACCATTTGTCAATTGATGTATGACTCATAATCTTATAAATTTGAAAAAGTTCTTTATGTATTTGAGAAATGAGATCCCTCTCTAAGAGATCGTTTATGAAAGTTTTTCCCCTCAATTTTCTGTTTTCCTTCTAATATTGACTAGCTTAGTTTTATTTATATAAGGACTTCTTAATTTAACATAATAGAAATTATTCATTTTCACCTCAACAATGCTCTCTATATCTTGTTTCTTCATATATTATTCTCCTATCCATAATAGGTAACATGTTCTGTTTTCTTCTGATTTTTTTGTGATATCTCCTTTTGTGTCTAGATCATGAATCCATTTTGACCCTATCTTGGTACATGATTTAATATACTAGTCCATATCCAATTCTTACCAAAAATGCTTTCCAACTTTCCCAACAATTTTTACCAAATAATGATTTTTATCCCCCAGATTTAAATCTTTACATTTGCCAAACACAAAGTTATGACTATGTTTTATGTATCTACTCTATTCCTCTGATCTATCTTTCTATTTCTTTCTTTCTTTTTTTTTTTTTTTTTTGCTTGTTGCTGAGGCAATTGAGGTTAAGTAACTTGCCCAAAGTCACACAGGTAGGGAATGTTAAGTGTCTGAGATCAGCTTTGAACTCAGGTCCTCCTGACTTCAGGGCTGGTGCTCAATCCACTGCTCCACTTAGCTGCCCCTATCTTTCTATTTCTTAGACAATACAAGGAAATTTTGATATTTACTGCCTTATAATATAGTTTAAGGTATGATGAATCTCCTTCCTTTACATTTTAAAAATTAGTTTCTTTGAAATTCTTGACCTTTTGTTCTTTCAAATTAATTTATTATTTTTTCTAACTCAAAAACATTTTTATTTTATTATTTTTTTAATGTTATTTTATTTGCAAAACATATGTATGGGTAATTCTTCAACATTAACCCTTACATAGCTTTCTGTTACAGATTTTTCCCCCCAACTCCCCACCCCTCCCCTAGATGACAGAATATCCACTACGTGTTAATTATGTTAAAATATTTGGCAAATTGAATATATGTATATATATTTCCAAACTTATCATTGTTGTGCAAGAAAAATCGTATCTACACAGAAGACATATCAGATAAAGGAAACGCAATGTAAGCAAACATCAATCAAGAGTATGAGAATGTTATGTTGTGGTCCACATTTCACATCCCTCTCTCTGGGTGTATATGGCTTTCTTCACTGAACAATTGGAAGTGGTTTGAAACATTTCATTGTTGAAGAGAGCCATGTCCTTCAGAATTGATCTTCATATAGTATTGTTGTTGCCGTATATAATGATCTCCTGGTTCTGCTCATTTCGCTCAGCATCAGTTCATGCAAGTCTCTCCAGGCCTCTCTGAAATCGGTCGTTTCTTACGGAACAATAATATTTCATAACATTCATATACCATAATTTGTTCAATTGAAGGGCATCTATTCAGTTTCCAGTTTCTAGCCACTACAAAAAGGGCTGCCACAAACATTCTTGCACATGTGGGGCCCTTTCCTTCCTTTATGATTTCTTTGGGATATAAGCCCAATAGAAACACTGCTGGGTCACAGGGTATTCACAGTTTGATAACTTTCTCAAAAATATTTTTAGTAATTTAATTATAGTAATTTAATTTAGTGATTTAATTGTAATAGCCTTGAATAAATAAAGTAAAATTGTATGTTTACTTTCACTGTGCCACAGATGCTTTTGCTCCCTGTGATCTTTCTCTGGTGGCTGCAAATTTCAGCTGTCCTCTCTAAATTAAAACCAAGGACTGCTCTTTTGCAAGTGCAGCTAGCAAAGTCCTCTGCTACCTCATCACCAAGCATATGCTAATTTCTTCCTTGCAGCTGCAGCCTAGAATATATCTGGTCAGCACAGCTGAGTCTCACATCCAACAGTAGAAGGTCCTCCTCCCTCTTCCAAGCTTACACTGTCCCTGAGGTGAAAGTTTCTGAGGCTATAAGGCTGCTTCCCAGCCCAGCTGTCCAAGGGCTTTTTGATTGATTCAGCAAAATCCTTTTGAAGGTGTTTACCTTTATTACTGGAGGTCAGATCTTTCCTGAAATCCCCTCAAATTGTCCTAGGACAACTGCTTCACTCCAAATTTTGTTTCTGCTACTCTATGTTCACTTGGAGGTGATGCTCTGTCTTTTGGGGGGAGGAAATTTGGAAAGCTTGAAGTTTTCTGAGCTATTTCATCATCTTCCCTAAATCCTCTCCCCCCCATTAGCAGTACTGAAATTTGAACCTAGATTCCATTATTTTAGATCCAAAGCTCATCTTTTCACACTGGGCTCTTCTATAGTTCAGAATCCATCACATAAGAGAGCAATGGTTTCTGTAACTCTGGAAACTCTGTGAGGGGGATGTCCTGCTGAGAAAAGGGTGGCAAATGGGCCCTTTTATATATATAGTATATATATATAAGTATATATATACAGTATAGCATTTTAGGAATATTAGAAAATAGAGAAGACTCTTCATTAATGGGGAAGTTCTTACAGTATTGTTATCCCTTCTCTTGAAAAATTGTTTGTTACCATCCTCAGAATGTTGCATTATTAAAAGAAGTGCCCAGGGAGGAGGTGGGAGGAAGGGAAGGGAAAAAAAGAGAATACAGGGGAGAATAGGAGGTAATGTCGAAAATTATCCATGTATATATTTTGAAAAAAAAAAAAGCTTTAATTAAAAAAAAAAGAAGTGCCCAGGAGTCTATACCACTTTAGGAAATTTAAATTGTGAAAAAAAATGCCAGTCATTCCCCTAGCCCTGGGACCCATGTCTCCAAACCCACTAAATTACAGCTGGGTGGTGGGAGACCCCCCTAAAACTGGGGGAATGTTACTGATAGAATCTTAAGCCAAGAGCAGAGAGATTAGACATTAAACCCCACCCCCCAAGTGCACTGGAGAACCCTGGGAGAGGGGTGAAATGTAACATCTGACCTCCCAAGCAATATAACTTAGGCTAGCCACTGTTATATTAATTTTAATTACTTACCTGTGGACTTGTATATTCCAATAGAATATAAACTCCTTAAAAACATTTCATTTTTTGTTTGTGGCAGCCCTCTTTGTAGTGGCTAGAAAGTGGAAACTGAATAGATGCCCATCAATTGGAGAATGGCTGAATAAATTATGGTACATGAATGTTATGGAATATTATTGTTCTGTAAGAAATGACCAGCAAGATGATTTCAGAGAGGCCTGGAGAGACTTGCATGAACTGATGCTGAGTGAAATGAGCAGAACCAGGAGATCATTATACACGGCAACAAGAAGACTATATGATGATCAGTTCTGATGGACATGGCTCTCTTCAATAATGAAATGTTTCAAACCAGTTCCTATTGTTCAGTGATGAAGAAAGCCATATACACCCAGAGAGAGGCCTGTGGGATCTGAGTGTGAACCACAACATAGCATTTTCATGCTTTCTGTTGATGCTTGCTTGCATTTTTTTCCTTCTCATTTTTTTCCCTTTTTGAGCTGACTTTTCTTGTGCAGCAAGATAATTGTATAAATATGTATACACATATTGGATTTATCATATATTTTAACATATTTAACATGTATTGGACTACCAAGGGGAGGGAGTAGGGGGAAGGAGGGAAAAATTTGGAACAGAGAGTTTTGCAAGTATCAATGTTGAAAAATTACTCATGCATATGTTTTGTAAATAAAAAGCTTTAATTTAAAAAAAAGAAAAGAAAAATTATCCATGCATATGTTTTGAAAATAAAAAGCTGTAATAAAATTTTTTCAAAGACATTTCATTTTTGTCTTTGTATTCCCAGCACCTATCACCCTGCTTTGTAGATAGTCATAGATAACTTGATATATATTTAGTGAATTTATTGAGCTGAACAGGAGTGTAACTTTTGGGCAGCTTTTGAAGCAAGTCTGATTATTAGGGACTTGAAATTTCTCATGTGTGGGCCATGGAATTCAATTTGTAACAAAGGTAACTTAGACTTAAAGCATGCTCAATAATTTATTAGGGATATTGGTGGTTCCCAATCAATTGGGTCCAAGTATTTCCTTGTGGTCAGGGATCCCTCTATTTGAGGAAAAATTGCTTTTATACTCATGGCTGGAGTTGATTACTGTTCTTCCTTCTTAAAGAGTTCCAAAATGACATTACTATGCTGGAGTCAAGATATAATGTGTCCACCTATGGTCAATCAGGTCAGGTACAAATGCACATTTGGAGTGGAGATGTCTATAAATGTGTGCATCTCACATTTGTTTTGAGCTATTGCACTTCTGCTTCACTCATAGAACACAATGTCTTTTTTGATGCAGGTACTCCATGCTAGGCAATCCTTTGCCAGGGTCTCCCATATCTCACAATCAATCCTTAAGTTCTTCAAAGAGACTTTGAGAATGTCCTTGTATCACTTCTGACAACCATATGAGCCCCTGCCTTGTCTGAGTTCTCTGTAAAATAGTTTTTTATGCACAAAAAACAGAATGAGGTATAATTCCATAATTGATCAATTCTAAAAGCAGGGAAATTTTATGGTTGACCCATCAATCATAACCACTTTGTCAACAGATCTTATATAGGTCATTAGTCTCTAACTACAGGCCATCAATTATAGGCTATCTATCTCAGTGGTCACTTTCTTGTCAACATCTCAGGGCCTTCCACAGGTCATAAGATCTAGGATTTCACCAACTGTATCCTAGTGTCCAAGGAAGTTGTGGTTTTGAAGCAAAGGTAAATGAATTTTATTATAAGCACTATACTTGAAGGGAGAGATAGTGCAGCACTTACCTTCTTATGATCTAACAGTATGAATCTGGCTGATAAATATGATTAATGTAATCATCAATACATGGTAATTCTCATCCTAATAGTATTAGGTAACATAATTACCTTCTTCTTAAATCTATTCCACTTAATTCATTAATTCAATCACTGATACTCATCAAATCACAATGAACTGAATAAATACTGATTAAACTGGGTAGGGGTATCAAAATTATAGTACACTGGGCTACCTTTGAGGACAGTTCCCAATGGCAATCTGCACAAACATACAGAGAGGGCTTACTTCTCCTGTGGCCCAACAGGAGGCCTGCTCCACATGGTGTTTACATAACTGGTCAATAAAAAATTGCTATAATCTCCTCAGTGAAGGGGCTTTAGGCCATTCTTTTTACCTGCTAAAGTGAAGAGGACAGAAAAGAAATGATGAAATAAATATTAAATAAGTTGTTTCTGTTCTCCCAGATGGCTTTAGAAGGTGCCTAAATACAGAAATCTCCTTTGCATGCCTTCTTAATGTCATTCCGTCGATGTTCCAGAGAAGGCTGTATTTATAAGGATTTTTTGTCTTTTTTTTTTCTTTCAATTTTTGTATATAGTCATTAAAAAAAAATCTCCACAGTTAATTTTTTTAAAGGGGAGTGAGGAAAAAGTCAAGAAAAGGAAGAAAAATTTTTCAGAAGCCATGAATTTGAACATCTTAAATGTTGTGTTGTTAGCCTCAGGCAGTGTTGTTTGGATAATTCCCTAGTAGGACTGGAGGATGGGGGTAAGGGGGGGAAAAAGGAATCAAAAAGAAAATTATTGTCCTGTCTATTTCCCAGTATCCTCCTCTTGCCCTTCTCCTTTTCTCTTGTAAAAGCTGTTTCAGTCTCCTTAACTCCCAAAGGACTATATCCAAGTCCTTTTTCTATGATACTCCTTAATCTGCCAGTGATCTGGGTTGCTAACCTTGCACTTTCAGGATTCTAGCTAGAGGGCAGTGTGGGTTTAATAAGAATCCAGAGGGTCTTCTGTTCAGTGGGCATCTAAGCTCCTTTCTGGTAGAAAATCTTTGCTTTTTATCCTGAGTTTGTGATTTAATTCTGTAGCCTAGCATCTTAGCAGAGAAACTATTAGAAAGGAAGAAAGAAACTAAAGAAAGGAAGCAAAAGACAAGGTGATTTGATCTAACAACAATGAAGTGATAAAAAAATTCAAAGGCATTATAAGTGGGAAGCAAGACTGGAATGAGAATTAGGAGATCTGGATTCTGGTGCCAGCTTTGCCACACAGTCTACCAGCTATAGCAGATCCCACCATTTCTCTGGGCCTCAGTTTTCCTACCTGCAAAATGAAATGTTCTAGCATTTTCACTCTTTTTGTTGTTGTTTGCTTGCATTTTATTTTTTCTCATTTTTTTCCTGTTTGATTTGATTTTTCTTGTGCAGCAAGATAATTGTATAAATATGTATGCATATATTAGATTTAACATATATTTCTACCATGTTTAACATATATTGGACTACTTGCTTTCTAGGGGAGGAGGTGGAGAAAGGGAAGGGAAAATTGGAACACAAGGTTTTGCAAGGGTTAATGTTGAAAAATTATCCATGCATATGTTTTAAAAATAAGCTTTAATTAAAAAAATTTTTTTAAATGAAATTTTCTTCATTGATAAGAAAGTCTTCGCTCTCAAGAAACTTACATCCTACTTAGGGGCTCCAATATTTACACAGATAAGTAAATATGAAGTTATCATTTCTTTTTTTAAACATCTATTGATTTTTTCTTATTTTTATATTACCTTTATTTTCAAATTCTCTCGCCTACCCAGCAAGGGTCTTATAATAAAATATTAAAAAGAAAATAGAGGTAGGGGAGAAGACTATTCAGAAAAACTACTATATTACTGATTTCATTGGTGTATGGAATAATTCATATCCATAATCCTCCATCCCTGCAAATAAGGGGAAAAAGTGCATTTTTTTTCCTCTTTGGGGGGATATGTGTGGTCATTAAAATTACGCAGTTTTCTGTTTAGGTGCTCTTGTCATTCTTTTTACATAATTTTTCTTCCAATAGTTTATTATTTTTATTTCTCAGGAAACATTTTAATTAAACTCCCCCTCCTGCAAAAAGCAAAAAAAAAAAAAAATTAATGAAAAAAATCCTTCACTTCCTACCACATAGTAAAAACAAATACTCAGAATAACCATGTCTCCTCACATTTTAAGTTGAATCACCTCTTTGGAAGGAATTGAGTGGCACATTTTTTTAATGTATATTTTTCGATATTTTATATATGTTTGTCTTACTGATTCTACTTGTTTCATTCTATATCACTTCGTAGAAATTTTCCAACACATTTGTGTTTGTTTTTTGATAGGACCTGTGATTGATTTCATAGGGAACTTCCCAATGAGAAACTTTCTCTACTGACAACTCTGCATTTGCTCTGCCATTAATGATCTTACAGAGTTGATTAGGGTAATTGACAGGTTAAAAAAATCCTGTAGGATCACCTAGACAATATATACGTAGCAGCTAGATTTGAGGCAAAATTTGAATCCACATCTTCCTGACAAAGATCACTTCTCTACTCCACCATGCTGCCACTCCCCATTCTTTTTATTCTTATTTGTCTTTTCTTGAGGCAGAATAATATTATATTAATTCATATTCTATAAATTATATAGCGATTCCTCCAAAAGCTTATCATCTACTTTGTTTCTAGTTCTCTGATATCAAAAAATTCTTGCTATGCATATTTTGACCTCCTTGTATTATATATACTTACTAATAATTCTCTAGGTCAAAGGATTCAGACATTTTAGTCAACATCTTAATATAATTCCAAATTGCATTGTAGAATGAATGGATTAATTCACAGCTCCACCAATAATGTACTAATGTGTATCATAGTACATTATTCAACACTGACTATTCTCATCTTTTGCCATCTTTGTTAATTTTCTAGATATGATATGAAAACTTCCAAGTTGTTGTGAGATATGTGATAAAATTGAGTCACTAATGAATTGCTGGTGGAGTTGTGAACTCATCCAAACATTCTGAAGAGCAATTTAGAATTTAGAGAGGACTTTGGAACTATTCCTAAAGGGCTATAAAATTGTACATACCTTTTGACCTACAATACCATTACTAGGTCTATATCCCAAAGAGCTAAAGAAAAAGAGAAAGAACCTATATGTTCAAAAATATTTTTAGCTGGTGACAAAGAATTGGAAATTGAGAGGATGCTATCATCTCATCAGTGAAGGGCTTTAGGCCATTCTTTGTTACCTGCTAAAATGAAAAAAAAAGAAATGAGATACTGATTAAGTTGTGTTTCTGTTCTCCAAGATGGCTTTAGAAGTTTAGAAGTTTAGTTTACTTACCAAAAAAGTTCTGATATATGATTGTAATGGAATACTATTGTGCCATAAGAAATGATGAGCAGGATGATTTCAAAAAAACCTGGGAAGACATATGAATTAATGCAAAGTGAAGTGAGCAGAACTGAAAAAACATTGTATATAGTAATAGCAATATTGTATAATTATTGTATACAATAAAACTGTATAATCAATTGATCATTATACAATATAGTTTTATACAGTTATTTATATAGATAGTATACAGTTAAGTCATCTGCAAATGACTTAACTATTTTCTTCAGTACAATGATCCAAAATAATGCTGAACTATTTATGATGAAAAATACTATCCGTTTCCAGAGAAAGACCTGATGGAGTCTGAATTCAGATTGAAGCACACTTTTTTTTCAAACTTTATTTTTCTTCAGTTTGGAATTTGTTGGGGTTGAGTTTTTATATTTTGGGGTTTTTTGATCTGTTTTATTTCACAAAATAACTAATATGGAAATATATTTTCTATAGCTGCATATGCATAATCTATATCAAATTGCTTGACTTTTCGAAGAGGAGGGAGGTTAAGGAGGGAGAGAATTTGGAAATCAATTTTTTAAAATGAATGTATATATATATATATATATAATTGGGAAAAAAATAAAATGCAAAATTTTTCAAAATTTAAGATTGAAAGCTAGGAAACTGATACTTTTTTCACTATGAGACAATTGTATATTGCCTGTTTGTAGCTTGACTGACAGAAATGTGGATTTTTTTTCTCACCATAGCATAGAGATAAGTTATCACCAGCTGACACACTGCTTTGAAACAAACAGTTGGTTGGGGCAGCTAGGTGGCACAGTGGATAGAGCACCAGCCCTGAAGTCAGGAAGACCTGAGTTCAAATTTGGCCTCAGACACTCAACATGTCCTAGCTGTGTGACCCTGGGCAAGTCACTTAACCCCAATTGCCTCAGCAAAAAGAAAAAAAAAAGAAAAAGAAACAGTTGGTCAATAAGCAGTTGGTGATGTGAGACTGGAGCTCAGGATAGATTAGCAATTAATATATAGATTTGAATGTCCTACATAAGAAATAAGAATTGATTGTGCTTGACTCTCATATCAAAATGATTGGTAAATAAGCCTTCCTGATGGTGGTTGGTGGATTCTATTACAGGTAAGGCCAGAGGAAGAGTTAAAGAGGAGAGGAGAAAAAGTAGAAGTATGTTTTTTGTTACTTCTGAATCCTTAGTAAAGCCCACTCCTAGGAGAATCTGTAAGTCTTCTTTCTGTTTAGCTGAAGCTTCCTTTTTGTTTGTTTGTTTGTTCATGGTTTCATTTATATGAATATTGTCAAGATCAGATAAGGTTCATTTTCTCTAGTATTAGGTGTTTTGGTTGGTCATTTAGAGAGGATCTCTTAATAGTACCCACAGCTAAGTTAATGTTTATGGGAAATCTAAAAACTGGGTGATTTTTAGTATCCTCTTTCCCCTTTCCAACTACTCTATAGCAGTTGCAAAGTACTGAGAGCCATTTGGTGTTTATGTTGTTTCAAGGGTTTCCATGACCAAAGATTTATCACCAAAGATTAGCAGTCAGCTGCTAATGAATCTCTCCAAGATTCAGCCAGGCTGGTCCTTGGAAAAAAGAATATGTCGCAGGGTGCATATTAGCAATCTTTCCAGAGTGACAGAATCTGCCAGAGCTTCCCCTCCTCTGCGACAGTTTTCAAGACCCTAGGGTCACCTTTACAAGAAGATGAGGCAGCAAAGAGAGACATTTTGAAGACCCTAGGGTATTAACAGCCACTACCTTTGGTAAGATGCTCCCAGCCCCCCACAGAGGCCATTTGTTTGTTTGATGAAAGGTCACTCACCACTGTAACCTTTTATGGCTTACTGACAAGATCTATTGTGGCCCCAGAGCCAAGAGAAACAGACTGAAGCATCAAAGCAATCAATTTTAGGGTGGGCTCAACTAAGCAGGAGATGTCTTTTGGGGGGCTCATTTTCACTTCAGCTACCTCTGAAATACACAAACCTGAGTATCCCCAGTGATCCTCTGATGAAACTGAGTGCTATTCAAGAAAAAAACAAACTTCCTCCCCATTGTCTTGTATTTTTTTTTCATTTAATAGGTTTATTTACAAACACACACACATATATTTTATATATATATATATATATGGAGAGAGAGAAAGAGAGAGATGTGTGTGTCTATATATATGCATATATACTATGTCTATAAAGATCCATCTATCTAAATTTTGTATACACACACGATGGCGTACACTATACACATGTATGTGCATACACTATAGTGTATTACTATATTAAATTAAATTGTAAAAATAGTGCATTACTATAGTAAATAGTTTGCTCACTCCAGTCTTTGCTTTTGGAGACGGTTCTCAAGTCTGATTTGTGTACAGGAGAATCTTTATTTCTTAAGCATATATCTTGCTTTAGAGGAAGGCAAAGCAAATCCAGAACCAAAGTATATACACTCATCACTGCCAGCAACCGCCATTGGCTTCTCACTGAAAAGGGCTAGTTTTTCCCAGGCCCCCTCACAGTGTCTCCTTGGAACCAAGGAGGCGAAGAGCCTCTGCCAGCTCTGCCCAACATGGCGCTTCTGTGGGAGGGGGAAGAGATGGCTGCCCAGTCCCTTTCTCCCTAGTGAGTTTCCCCTTCCGCCGGCTGTCTTGTACTTCACAAGATTTCTTGAGGAATGGTACAAGTAGTTTCATTGGAAAGGTCTTTTCTCCAGCTGAGGTTGGCAAAGAAAGAATCCTGAGGTAGCCTCTGAGTCAAGTTTGGTGCCAAACTAGAAGAATTTGGGATTCTAGGGTTTAGCTTGGGATGTGCTGGAAACCATAGTACGGTAGAAAGTGTCCCTGGATTGTAAGGACATTTGCTTCCTCCCTATGGTACTTTCAGAAGTTCTCTTGGCCTCTGTAAGAATTAAGATGCCCCAGGAAGGGATAACTGTCCTAGGGTATAAATGGAACATGACTGTATCGTTAGCAGCAGGGTTAGGCCTGAGTCGTCGTGGTTATTGCATTTATAGCAATAAATAGGGGAGAGCTCGTTTAAAAAAAAAAAGTTTAAAAAAAAGGCAAGAATTTTTTCTATTCTTTGTAGATGAAAATATTCATTTTTATGTTAAATCCATAATTTTTAAAATAACTTAAAATTATAACATTTGACTAGATCAGAGATTTAGATTTGGAAAGAACCTTAGAAGTCATATAGTCCTACCCTTTCTCTTAAGAGGTGAAGAAACTGAAACCCACTAGAGATAAGTGATTTGCCCAGGATAACAAGCAATAAAGGACAAAGTTGAGATTCTCTTCTTTCTTAAAAATTTTTATATTTATTTTATGTTTATGGGATAAAACATTTCCATAACATAATTTTTTTAAAAAAATGATTGTTCATGAAACTGCAAATCTATTGTGTACTACTTGATATTCTTTTTAAATACATAATATCATATAATTTTTTTCTTTTTTCTTTCTTCCCTTCCTCCCCCTGCCCTAGAGATGGCTACCATTAGACATATATGTGTATGTATGTATGTTTGTGTGTGTGTAAAATAATTTTTGCATATTTTGATTTATCATTTTTTCTGGATGTAGATAGTATCTTCCTTCATATGTCCTTTGTAATTAATTTGAGTACTAATAAAAGCCAAAATGACTTATTCACTCAAAGTTGTTCTTAAAACAACATTGCTGTTACTGCATATCATTTTCTCTAGGTTCTACTCATTTCACTCTTCATTATTTCATGCAAATCTTTCTATATTTTTCTAAGATGAACTCATCATTTCTTGTAGTATAATAGTATTTCATCACCATCATATAACACAATGAATGTATTGAGATATTCCCCAATCAACAGGCATCCTTGCAATTACCAGTTCTTTGCCACTATAAAGAGAACTGGTATAAACTGCTGGATCAAAGACAGATTAATAATTCTTTGGTCAGATTGCTCTCTAAAATGATTGAATCAGCTCACAATTCCACAATTCCAACAGTGAATTAGTGCTCCAATTTTTCTATATCTTCAACATTTATTATTTTTCTCTTCAGTCACTTTAGCCAATCTGATAGTTATAAAATGATAGCTCAAAGTTGTTTTAATTTACATTCCTCTAACCAATAAAGATTTAGAACATTTTTATGTGACTATAAATTGTTTTGATTTATTTATTGGAAAACTGTCTGTTCATATCCTTTAACCATTTATCAATTGGAGAATGACTCATATCCTTATAGATTTCACAAAGTTCTTTATATATTTGAGATGAGACCTTTAACTGAAAAACTCTCTAAAAATTTCCCCTCAATTTGCTGTTTTCCTTCTGATTTTTAATGTAATGTATTTTTAATTTAATATAATCTAAATTATCTACTTTATACCTTACTCTGATCTCTGTATCTTGCTTATTCATAAATTTTTACCTATTCATAAATCTGATAAATAATATGCTTCATATTCTTTAAATTTTCTTGTAATATCTAGGTCATACATTTTCACCTTATCTTGTTAAATAGAATAAGATATTAGTCTATGACCAATTAATTTTTTTTATTTTTAATATTTTATTTTTCCATAATTACATGTAAAAACTATTTTCAACATTCATTTTTAAAACTGAGTTGCAAATTCTCTCCCTTCCTCCCTACAATTCTCATTAAGAAGGCAAGCAATATGACATAAGTTATTCATGTATTGTGGTGCAAAACATATTTCCATGTTGTAAAAGAAAATTTCATGTTGTAAACCGAAAACAAACCAAAATAAGAACCCAAGGACAATAAAGTTTTAAAAAGTATGCTTTGATCTATATTCAGACTCCATCAATTCATTCTTTAGGAATGGATCACATCAGTTCATAGATGGATCTATACCTAATTTTTGTCATGCTACTCTCCAGTTTTCCCAATAATTTTTGCCAAACAATGAATGCTTATCCCAAAATTGGGATGTGGCTGTGGGCAGGAAGAAACAAGCCCATGTCAGGTGGGTGTGGTACAGTAGGAAACAAGAGAATTTTGGGGACAGCATCTATGAATGGAGAAGAGTGTCTGAGATTGAGTCCTCAGACAGAATTCAGAAAATAACAGTAAAGAGAACCTAAGGCCTGGGGCACCATTACCCATAAAGCCTGATTACAAAAACAAGCTGCTAAGAAATAAAACAAAACAAAATAAAATAAAAATAAAAATAAACAAGCAAAGGAGGAAAAAACTTGACCAAAATTTGACTACTTTACTGTAAAAGAATGTCTGAATTCATACAGAGAAAGATAGGGAGGTTTTTTAAAAATGTCACTTCTACTTAACATCAAATGATCATAAACTCAAAAAAAGTTCTTGGAAGAACTTAAAAAGGAATTTTATTAATTAAAATTAAATAAGAAATCATTAGATAATTTCTTAATTATTAATTTTTATTGGAAAAATTAAATTAGAAATTTAAATGAGATCCAAAAAATTAGGGAAAAATAAAAGCAATCCAAGAAAATGATGAAAAGAAAGTTTAAAAATTGGAAAAAGAGGTCCAAAAATCTTAAGGTAATAACCATTTGAAAACTAGAATTGGACAAGAATAACTATAAGAAATAATAAATCTAGAAAAAAGATAATCTGAAACTACTCCTTAGAAAAACAATTGATTTGGAGAGCAGATCAAGGATAAATGACATAAGAAGTGTTGGACTACCTGAAAGTTATGATGAAAAAAAAAAAAGAATCTTGATGCCTTATTATAAGAAATTATTAAAGAAAATTGCCCTAAAGTTCTAGAATAAGAAAGTAAAGTATAAATAGAAAAAACTCTCATACAATACCTGAAAAAGATTTCAGGAGAAAAACTTACAGCAGTTTCATAGGTAAGTTTCAAAACTCCCAGATTAAAAAAAAAAAAAAACATTGCAAGCAACAAGAGGAAAAAAATTTAAATAGTATGGAGATAAAATCAGGATTTCATAAGACCTACAACCTTCTAATTAAAAGACTGTAAATCTTGGAACATTATATATATATATATTATTTTTTTCTTTGTTTTTCTTTTTTCTTTTTTTTAATTTTTATTTGCATAACATATGTATGGTAGTTCCTCAGCATTGATCTTTACAAAACTTTCCGTTACAAATTTTACCCCCTGTCCCCACCCCTCCCCTAGATGGCAGGATATCCACTACATGTTAATTATGTTAAAATATTTGACAAATCGAATATATGTATATATATTTCCATACTTATTGTTGTGCAAGAAAAATTATATCTATAAGAAAGAAAAATCAGAGAAAGGAAACACAATGCAATCAAACATCAATCGAGAGCATGAAAATGTTATGTTGTAGTCCACATTTCACATCCCTCTCTCTGGGTGTATATGGCTTTCTTCAGTGAACATTTGGAACTGGTTTGAAACATTTCATTGTTGAAGAGAGCCATGTCCATCAGAACTGTTCATCATATAGTATTGTTGTTGCCGTGTATAATGATCTCCTGGTTCTGCTCATTTCACTCAGCATCAGTTCATGTAAGTCTCTCCAGGCCTCTCTGAAATCATCCTGCTGGTAATTTTTTACAGAACAATAATATTCCATAACATTCATATACCATAATTTATTCAGCCACTCTCCAATTGATGGGCATCCCTTCAGTTTCCAGTTTCTAGCCACCACAAAAAGGGCCGCCACAAACATTCTTGCACATGTGGGGCCCTTTCCCTCCTCTAAAATCTCTTTGGGATATAGGCCCAGTAGAAACACTGCTGGGTCAAAGGGTATGCACAGTTTGATAACTTTTTGAGCATAGCTCCAAGTTGCTCTCCAGAATGACTGGATCTGTTCACAGCTCCACCAACAGTGCATCAGTGTCCCAGCCTTCCCACATCCCCTCCAACATTCATCGTTATCTTTTCCTGTCATTTTAGCCAATCTGACAGGTATGTAGTGGTACTTCAGGGTTGTCTGAATTTGCATTTCTCTGATCAATAGTGATTTGGAGCACCTTTTCATATGACTAGAAATAGTTTTAATTTCATCCTCTGAAAATTGTCTAGAACATTATATTTTGAAGAGCAAAAGAGCTGGGGTTGCAACCAAGAATAACTTACCTAGCAAAGTTAAGTATAATCTTGAATGAAAAAAAAAGTTGGACATTTGATGAACTGAAAATTTTTCAGATATTTGTGAAAGGTCAGAACTCAATAGAAAATGAAATAGAAAAGATCCAAAAGAAATATAAGAAAACTATTAAAGACTAATTATAAGGAACTCAAATAATGTCAAACTGTTTACTTCTTATATATATATGAAAATGCTATCAATATTCTTAAACTATTATCAGTAGGATAGTTTGAAAGAAAGGTTAGGGGTGATCTGTGTATAATGATAGGGTGATTCTAAAAAATAAAATTGGGTAAGAAAAGGTAAAAAGGAGCAATTACCCCATAAAAATGAAGTGTGAAAGGAAGGCCTGATTCAGAGGAAGTAGGTGGGTTGAAGGGCTGATAATATAGAAACTTGTCTCTTGTGGGATCTGGATTAAAAAGGAAACAATGTGTGGTTTCTGGATGGGTGTGGGAGTTTCTGAATTTGTAGAGGTAAGAGTACTAGGGAATAGAGTAGAGGAAGGACTTTTAGAAGAGTGTATAAATTAAGATTTAGGAAGATGGGAGAAGAGGGTAAAGCAGGGGCTCTTAAAGGGGTGAGTAGAATAAGGACTAAGTGGGTAAGGGGAGAAAATAAGCTAAAAGGGATAGGGTACAAAGAGGGATGAGGACAATAATGAGGAAAAATAAGATGGAGGGAAATTCACAAATAGTAATTATAACTTTGAGTATGAATGGGATGAACTCAATCATAAAATAGAAACGGCAGAATAGATTAAAACTCAGGATCCAACAATATGTTCTTTATAAGAAACACATTTAAGAAGAAGAGATATACATAAAGTTAAAATGGAGAAATGGAATTTAAACCCAGGCCGTTTGACTCTAAATCTAGCATTCTTTCCATTGTACCATACTTCTACCTCTAATAGTGATCTATTACTCTAAATTGGTCTGAGGCATGAACATATGCCTTCCCCTTCCCTACTGTCCCTTAGCCTTCCAAGTGAGAATCTTGAATTATTTTTTATGACTTGATCCTACATATAGTTTTGGTCACGGGCTGGTTCATCTTATGTGCCTTCAGAATAATAGTGGCCTACAATCTTTTATATA
>JAJPUD010000531.1:0-14872 GCA_023553655.1 Myrmecobius fasciatus | reverse complement strand
CAGAAGGAGAGAGAGAGAGGAGAGACAGACTGAGAGAGAGAAGAGAGAGAGAAAGTGAGGGAGAAAGAAAAGAGAGAGTGAGAGAGGAAGGGAGAGAGAGAGAGGGAAAGAGAAACACAGAGATAGGGAGAGAGATAGAGAGACAGAGAGAGACAGAGAAGGAAGAGAGTCAGAGATACAAAGAGACCGAGAAAGAGAGGGGGGAGAGACAGATAGAGACGGAGTAACAGAGAGACAGAGACAGAGAGAAGGGAGACAGAGAGAGAGAAAGGAAGGAAAAGAAAGGGGGGAGAGAGAGAGAAAGGAGAGAAGGGAGAGAAGAGGTGGGGAGGAAGGAAAGAGAAGGGGAGGGAAAGAGAGACACAAAAAGGCACAAAGCAGGTCTAGCTGTGCTGTCAAAAAAAAATGGGCACTGGACAAGAAGGAACCCACACAGTTGGGTGAGTGCAGAAGCACTGGAGCAGGATGCTACTTGCTATGGACACTTACAGGAGGGCTGAGTTCTTGGTTTTTGTTTCAGGGCAGAAGGGAGAACTGCAGGAGGACCTAAAGCCGGACAAGCCATTCCCCCACACCCCAGGACTAGAAGTGACTTCAATAATAGGCTTCTGTTAAAAAAAAAAAATGAATAGGCAAAGGAGAAAGAACCCAAGTACAGAAAATTACTATGGGAAGAAAGATCAGGATTCATCTTCAGGGGAGCATACTGAAGCAAAAGAAGCCTCTTCTACCCCAAAGAGTAATGCCAGATGGTCACACAATCAAAAAGAATGTACAGAACTCAAAAAAGACTTTAAAAACCAAATGAGAGAAGCTGTGAGCTCTTCCAGCCAGCACACCTTTGCCTCCCACCTGCCTCTGGGTGCACCTTTTCTCTCAAAGGTTTAAACTTGCTGCTTCAAAGTTCACCACAGAAGATGACATTGTTGCTTTCCTCATTGACAATGGCTCTGGAATGTTCAAAGCTGGTTTTGCCAGAGACAGTGTCCCTCAGGCTATCTTCCCTTCTGCTGTTAGGTGGCCCCGACATCAGGTGATGGTGGGTGGGAGAGGTATTCTGACCCTGAAGTATCCCACAGAACATGGCGTTGTCACCAACTGGAATGACATCATACTTTCTCCAGCGGCCCCTGAAGGCGCCCGTGTGGCTCACAGAAGCTCCCCCAACTCCACCACCAACAGAGGAAAGGTGACTCCGATTACGCTGGAAAACTTCCGCAGCCAGCCCCCGGACACTGCCTGTAAGTCTCTGGCCGTCCCACCTGCTAGACTCTGTTGATGGTGGGACCTACCCTGGACCCAGTTCTGAAGGTCATGCCCTTCCCCATGCCATCCTCCATCTGGATTTGGCTGGTCCGTCGGATGGGCTGCCTCACGGAAATCCTGACCCAGGGAGGGAACAGCTTCATTACCACGCCGAGAGGGACATTGAGAGGGAGAGAGAAGCCGTGTTCTGCCGCCCACAGGAGATGGCCATTGCTGCATCCAGCTCTTCTCTAGAAAGGGACTAGGAGCTCCTGATGTTCAGGGGACCATTGGCAACAGAGGCTCCCTTGCGACCATCTTCCCTGGGGTGGAATCCTGCAGAATGCACGACACCACCTTCCACTCAATCATGAAGCATGATACTGACATCCGTGGGGATCGCTCTGTCAATATCATATTGTCTGGCGGTACCCAGGTACCCAGGTCTTGCTGACAGGAGGCAGAAGGAGAGGACAACCCTAGCCCCCAGCACAGTAAGAAGCAGGATCATTGCCCCTCCTGAAGGCAAATACTGCCTCTGGACTGGAGGCTCCTTCCTCGGGGCTCTTTCCACTTGCCAGCAGATGTGGATCAGCCCACAGGAAGGTGGAGAATCTGGGCCCTCCCTGTGCATTGCAAATGCTTCTAAATGGACTGGGGGGGGTCAAAAGGTATGACATGATAATTGCCCCCCCAAAAAAGAGATGAGATTGGCCTGACTTTATTTTTTTTTAATTTTTGTTGGACTTTGGGATATTTTTGCACTTGACTCAGAACTTAAACAACAATGAAGGTGATAAAGGTGATGAACAGCCTAAGTATGTTGGAGGCAAATCTCCCCAAAGTTCTTCATTATAAGTTACTTGTCTTCAGGACTCTGATTCCAAATATTGTATGATGCATTGCTACAGAGAGTCACTTGCCTCTGTGAAGACTATCCTGCTGTACAGGTAGAGCAGAGGAGCAACTTAACAAAAATTTAGATTGGGAGAGGGGCAGTATTGCTTTACATGTACATTATGTATTCCTTAGAAACAAACAAACAAAATCTTTTTTCTTCTACCTTAATACTTATTCCTTTTTTTTAATTGTCAGAACCATAAAGAATGGCCCCCCAAATTTCCTCCCCCAAATAGATATAAATGAAGACTTTAAATTCCCCTCAAATTTTGAGATTGGTGCCAGTACATGAGGGAGAGGAGAAGCTTTACCTGTACACTGATTTAAAACTAGTTCAAATAAAAGTGCACGTTAAAGAAAAAAAAATCAAATGAGAGACATTGAGGAAATTAAAAAAAAAATAAGTACAATCCAAGAAAACAAGATGATGAAAATAAAGTCAACCAACTGGAATTCATATATGGTGAAGCCACAATTAGAATCACACAAGACTTAGCAGTGGCTACGTTAAAAGACCACAGTTCTTGGAACACTATATATCAAAGAGTAAAAGAAATGGAGTTGCCATCTGAAAATATACCCAGCAAAGTTAAGCATGATCTTGAACAGAAAAAAAAATTCAGTGAATTGCCACTTTCAGGATTTTTTTTTTTTGCAAAAAGACCTAAACTTAATAGAAAATTTGACATATAAGGTCTAAAAGAAATAAAAGGTAAATATCAAAGACTAATTGCAAGTGATTCAGTTATAAGTGGAAAATAAGATTGTCATCAATAATTGGGTAGTTCAAAAGAAAGATTAGAGTAGAGCTGAATGTGATGTGATTCTAAGAAGCAAAACCATGTAGAAAAAGGGAAAAAGAGTAATTATTTTATACAAATGAAGTACAAGAAGAATTGACATAGAAGAATTAGATGGGGGAGGAGGGCTAATAGTTCTGGAACTCCGCTTTCATTGGTAATGGGTTAAAGAGGGAACAATACATATATATCTATAAAGGTATAAAAGTCTTCTAAATTTAGATATTAATAAGAAACCAAGGGATATAGAGGGGAGGGAAGATAAGGGAGGGATTTTTAGAGGGTAGTCTACTCATATCAGATCTAGATTAAATAGAAAACATATATATTTAGAAGGGAATAAAAATCTTCTAAATTTATAAAGTAAAAGGGTGAGGGAATAGGATAAGGGGGATGCTATGTATATTAATAGGAATGGTATTAAGAGGGAACAAAAGAGTGTGTGTGTGTGTGTGTATTTGTGTATTAGGAAGGTTATGAAAGTCTCCTAAATTCAGCCAGAAACAAAAAGGCAAGGGGAAAGAGATGAAAAGGGAGGGATTCTTGGGGAAGAAGGGGTAGGTTAAGTAATAGGAGGGCAAGGTAGCAAGTAGAAGTAAAGTAGAAGAGTTAGAAAGGATAGGAAACAAGAAATACACATAAACAGAATAATAAAAAAGTAGACTTTATTAAGTAAAAAAAAAGCAGTAGTAGTAATCATAATCTCAGAGTTAAAGCTAAAATAGATTTAATCAAAAGTTCTACAAAATAGAACCATATTAATATTGTTTTTAGACTATTTAAAATAACTAGACAGTATTAGTTGAAATATTGCTATGGTATAGGAAATGATGAGTTGGTAGATTTAGAAAAATATGGAAAAACCTGGACTTATGAAGAAAGATATTATCCAGCTTTAGAGAAACAGGATAAATAAACATAGTATAGTCTTACATGAATTCATATGAAAGTATATATGTATGATAATAGATATCTATGCATATGTTTGTGCATATATGGGTACATATATGTATATGTAAAAATATACAAATATGTGCTTACCTGTAGCTTTCTTGAGGGAAAGGGTGGGAGAAAGGGGAGAAGAATAAAGTAAAAAATACACAGCAAAGAACAAAAGAAGCAAAAGAAAAGATGGACAACTCTGACCACAATGTGTAGTATTTATTATATAGGCTTTCTTGAAATGGAAATTTATTATTTTATTATTTGAATCCTCTCTTATGTTCTACTATGCACATAGCAACTTTTTTTTCTTTTTCTATTTTGCATCTAAGTTTTAAATAAATTAATTTTAAAAAAGAAAAGAAAGGCCAAAATTTTCTTTTTTTGCACTGAGGCAAATGAGGTTAAGTGATTTGCCCAGGGTCACACAGCTAGGGAATGTTAAGCGTCTGAGGCTAGATTTGAACTCAAGTCCTCCTGACTTCAGGGCTGGTGCTCTATCCACTGCACCACCTAGCTGCCCCCTTGGCCAATCTGTTCAATACAAACATGAGACTAGTGTTATTATGGGCAGACCTGGAACACTATTAACTCCTGAGGAGCTAAAAATGAATATCACATAGAAGGCAATGGTAAAGTACTGGGTAGATGTAAACAAGGAAATCTGAATTTGCACAGGAATAAAGAATGCTATTAAGAACTGTAAGGTCTGCCTTGCCTGTGCCATTCCATGACATTCCAGATACCCCTTTCAGTTCCACAGGGCTTGCCTTATCCCAACTTGGGCACCTTCCACACTCTCTCCCATCCACCTTCCCCCTCTTTAGCCATTCACAGATGCAATACCTGTGACAACTCTTGAGGCAGAACCCCTGTGGACAACAGTAATAAATGTATTTCCACCTCATCATACCCATTCCTTCTGAACCTTCAGCTACCACTGTTTAAACTCTGTTCTCCATCCCTCCCTGATTGTTCCCTTGTTCCCTTCTTTCTCAACCTAACCCACCCAACTCCAACCTCCCACTCTAAAGTTACTCAACTCTCCTTCCACTCTGTTCTCTGAAATATCTATTCCACAGGTTAATAACTCTTCCTGTTGTGCTTCTACCATCTTCTTGCATTCAGTGTGTCTGCCTCCTGATGGTTCCCTGGCTACCCTTCCCAGCACTGATGGGTCCTGCTCCCCACACATACTCATGGTCCTGCTAGGACAGCTGGATTAGGACTTGCTCCTTTTGCCACTTCCAGGCTCCTTCTCTGCTGCTATCATTCAGAAACCTTTCTTCCTCTGAGGTTCATTCAAAATTCTGATAGCAATATTCGTCCTTCCTCAGGGAGTTCAGTCCTCCAGTAAGCCTGACTCTCATTCTTTGTCTCTGCCCTCATACTAGGGGATGTCACCATGCATATTGATACTCCCTCAAACATCATAACTTCCCACTTCCCTGACTCATTTTCCATGACCTACTTCTCCAATCTATCACAGCTACACAGAGAATGTCATCCCTTTGCTCTTGTCATCACCTACAAATGCTCCACATCCATGTTGTGAACTCTGAAATTCCTTTATTTGAACAGTTTGTTGTCACTTCACCACTCCTTCTGCCTTGCAGTTCCAAACCTGTTCTTCCATCTACCCCTCAGTTCTTTGCTGAGTCATCCTTCCTTCACTGGATATACTCAATGACTCATTGGTAAACCAGTTAAATTTTACATTGTACTAGAGTCCTTCCTTTATTCCATCAAAGGTTTTTTGTTTTGTTTTTTGTTTTTTTTCCCCTGCCAAACTTCAGCCTTGGATTACTCCTCAATCTGCAGCCTTCACTTCCCACACATGCTACTGAAAGAAGGTAGAGAAAGTCATGAAACTGCTGAATCTACTACAGGTTTATATTATATAATCTCAACTGGGCTCTCACTGCACCAAGGAAAACTTCAATGGAATTAGCGACATGTAATCCCTAATCAACTCTCTCACTCTAATCTCACTCTCTCACTCATCCAAGAATCTTTTGTAAACCTTTTCATTATTTCTCAAAACATCCCTCTCCCTCAATCTTCTTAGTTGAGAATGTTGCCACACATTTCACTGAAAAATTTGAGTTTATTCTCAAAGAGCTTACTCTTTCCCCCTTCATTATTTTACAGCACTGAACTGTGTAACTCTATCTACCTATTTCACATGCAAAGGTGGGCTTTCCTTTTGCCAAGACAAAATGCTTCTATATACACAAACGTTCCATTCTATTCTTTTCCAGTCGATTTTCCCCTCTATCATCCTTAATCTCTCATTAATCTTTTATCATGCCCTCTACTGGCTACTTCTTTACTGTCTACAAATTTACCCAGTTTTCTCCCACCCTTCAACAATTGTCCTTTGTTTTAACTTTCATGCTCTGTTCTCTTATTTGTAAACAAACTGGAGAAGGCCATGTACAACAGATGCCTTCACTTCCTTTCTTTTTTTAATTTTTTTAATTTATTTTTATTTTTTATTTTTTTTATTAATACTTTTTATTTGCAAAACATATGTATGGGTAATTCCTAAACATTAACCCTTACAAAGCTTTCTGTTACAAATTTTTCCCCCTACTCCCCACCCCTACCCTAGATGGCAGGATATCCACTACATGATAATTATGTTAGAATACTTAAGAAATCGAATATATGTATAGTTATTGCCACACATCATTTTTTTTGTGCAGGAGAAATCGTATCTACAAGAAAGAATAATCTGATAAAGGAAATACAATGCAAGCAAACCTCAATAGAAAACATGAAAATGTTATGTTGTGGTCCACATTTCACATCCCTCTCTCTGGGTGTATATGGCTTTCTTCACTGAACAATTGGAACTGGTTTGAAGCATTTCATCGTTGAAGAGAGTCATGTCTCTTAGAACTGATCCTCATATCGTATTGTTGTTGCCGTGAATAATGATCTCCTGGTTCTGCTCACTTCACTGAGCATCAGTTCATGCTAGTCTCTCCAGGCCTCTCTGAAATCGTCCTGCTGGTCGTTTCTTACAGAGCAATAATATTCCATAACATTCATATACCATAATTTATTCAGCCACTCTCCAATTGATGGGCATCCCTTCAGTTTCCAGTTTCTAGCCACTACAAAAAGGGCTGCCACAAACATTCTTGCACATGTGGGGCCCTTTCTTCTTTTATGATTTCTTTGGGATATAAGCCCAATAGAAACACTGCTGGATCAAAGGGTATGCACAGTTTGATAACTTTTTGAGCATAGTTCCAAATTGCTCTCCAGAATGGTTGGATCCGTTCACAGCTCCACCAACAATGCATCAGTATCCCAGTCTTCCCACATCCCCTCCAACATTAATCTTTATCTTTTCCTGTCATTTTAGCTAATTTGACAGGTGTGTAGTGGTACCTCAGAGTTGTCTTAATTTGCATTTCTCTGATCAATAGTGATTTGGAGCACCTTTTCATATGATTATAAATAGTTTTAGTTTCATCATCTGAAAATTGTCTGTTCACATCCTTTGACCATTTATCAATTGGAGAATGGCTTGAATTCTTATAAATATGAGACAATTCTCTATATATCTTAGAGATGAGACCTTTATCAGAACCCTTAAATGTAGAGATGATTTCCCAATTTGATGCTTCCCTCCTAATCTTGTCTGCATTAGTTTTGTTTGTACAGAAACTTTTTAACTTAATATAATCAAAATTATCTATCTGGTGTTCAATTAAGAGTTCCAGATCTTCTTTGGACATAAATTTATTCCATCTCCACAGGTCTGAGAGGTAAACTATCCTATGTTCCTCTAATTTGATTACAATATCACTCTTTATATCTAGATCATGAACCCATTTAGATCTTATCTTGGTGTGCAGTGTTAGGTGTGGGTCCAGCCTTAATTTCTTCCACACTAGTTTCCAATTTTCCCAGCAGTTTTTGCCGAATAGTGAGTACTTAATCCAAAAGCTGGGGTCTTTGGGTTTATCAAACACTAAATTGCTAACATTATTACCTAGCTTATCCTGATATCCTATCCTATGCCACTGATCGACTGCTCTATTTCTCAGCCAGTACCAAATGGTTTTGCTAACCACTGCTTTATAATATAGTTTTAGATCTGGTACAGCAAGGCCACCTTCATCTGTCTTTTTTTTCATTAATTCCCTTGAAATTCTTGACCTTTTGTTCTTCCAAATGAACTTTGCTACTATTTTTTTCTAGGTCTGTAAAATAATTTCTTGGGAGTTTGATTGGTATGGCACTAAATAAGTAAATTAGTTTGGGTAGTATTGTCATTTTTATTATATTCGCTCGACCTACCCATGAGCACTTAATGTTTTTCCAATTGACTAGGTCTGATTTTATTTGTGTGGAAAGTGTTTTGTAGTTTAGTTCATATAGTTCCTGACTTTTCCTTGGCAGATAGATTCCCAAATATTTTATGCTATCATCTGTTATTCTGAATGGAATTTCTTTTTCTATCTCTTGCTGTTGAACTTTGTTGGTAATATATAAGAATACTGATGATTTATGTGGATTTATTTTGAATCCTGCAACGTTACTAATGTTGTGAATTGTTTCTAGTAGTTTTTTAGTTGAGTCTCTAGGGTTCTCTAAGTATACCATGATGTCATCTGCAAAGTGATAATTTGGTTTCTTCATTACCTACTCCCTTCACTTCCTTTCTTATTAATTCTGCAGAATGGTTTCCAACTTCTTCACTCAACTGAAACTGCTCTCTCCAAAGTTACCAATGATGTCTTATTGCCTTTTTTTCAGGCCTCATCCCTCTTTATTGCTCTTCTGCCTTTGACACTGATCATCCTCTTCTCCTTGATACTGTTGGTGACAATGTCCCCTAATTTTGCTCCCACACATCTACATTTCCTTCTCTATCTCTTTTGCTGGATCTTGATCTGTACATCCTGCCCAATGACTATTCTGCCAGGCTGTCCTGGGCCTTCTCATTTTAAACCATTTCTCTAAGTGATCTTATCCCCACTTATGGTTGCAGTGACCATTTCTATGAAACTCATTTCTTCTTCTCCAGCTTAATCTCTTTGCTCACTACACTTCTCCCATCTCCAATTGCTTATTAGATATCTGCAATGGAAACAGATATCTTCAACTCAACATGCCTAAAACTGGACTTATTTTTCTCATCCCTGCACCCTTCCTAATTTCCCCTCCTAATTAGTTCCCATCTGTGACCCACCATCTCCAGTCTCCAAATCATTCCACTCCATTTTTCCCAAAACCAAAATGCTTTATCTTTCCCAACTTCTCATTTTTTAAGATTTGGTTCAAATGCACCTCTTCCAGCAGGCCTATTTTGGTTCCCCCCAGGGATTGGTGCTTTTATTTTATTTATTTATTTATTTTTTGCTATCCCTTTCTCTCTCTACTGTCCTACAAGCATTGCCTTTCACAAAGCATGTGTGATTGATTTGGGAAGGAATTCCCAAAAAGAGATGACAGATTAATTTGAGTGTTTGAGAATATGGTTTTAGTATGTACTGCATTCTTTGATTCTGTTCCCTATGCCCACATTGCATTATTTCATAAAGCTCTTTGTATATTTCTTTATGTCTTCTTTTTTTTTTTGAGGACCAGAACTGATGTTATTGGTATAAAGAATTTTCCAGATAAGGAAATTTCTTTCACTAATGAGGATCTATGCCTGCTTTACAATTTAGAGTCTTTTTTTTTCCCTTTAAAAAATTATTTTGTTTAAAGAAACAGAATAAGAAAATACCAAAACCAAAAAAGAATATAAAACAAAATGAAACAAAACAAAGAGAACATTGTCATGTGCCCAGAACATTAAGGAGGACTCAAAATATGTAATAAATATCAGTTCAAGAAAGTATATATATCAGTAGAAGAAATTATATTCATGAGTATTCATTTTTCTTTACTTCCTTGTAAAGTGTTCTTTTGTCCTTTGCTATGCACCTTTTTTACTTTATACAATTTACAATCTTAGAGAGTTTTGGGGGGCATTCAGAAGTTACATGACTTACCTAGGGTTATACATGTCAAAAGTAGAACTCTAACCCAGTTCTTAATGACTCAGGCCTGCTTTCTTGGCCACAATACCCCATTGGCTCTCTTCCTCATATAACCTCTAACAAAGAACCACACTTTGAAAACAGGTAAGCTAAATGTTCTTTTGGATCTTTCCAGCTCTGATATTTTATGATTCTGCTAGAGATGGGGACCCAAATCCTGACCAGATCACAGTGGATATGCTCCAAGACAGGATGACAAGTTATACCACCTACCCAATTATCAAAAAGTGACAGGCCTTGCATTTAGCTGCACCTCCTTTTCCCTCTGTCTTTCCCCTAAGCATGCTTGGAACCATTTGCTCATTTTCAATCTGTTTCTTTTTGCCAATTTCTTAGAATTCTGGTAGTGATTAAGCCAAAGGTCAACCATTTGGTTGGTTGTGCCAGTGATGTAGCTGGAGAGGTTGCATCTCCCCCAGCAGCTCGCCAACTATGCCTACCTCTCCCTCTATTTCCAGAGGACCTTGCCAAAGGAGTAGAAGGTGAGTTTGAACTGCTTTTGTTCATTTTGTTACCACCTTCCTGGCTGCCCATTTCTCTAAGAAAATTGCTTATTCCCAGGGAATCAGGAACATGTCAGAAGGTTCCAGGACCCTAAATCTTCTACCCACCTTGGTGGCTATGGTGAGTACCCTCAGAAAAGGAAGTCCTGGGCCAAACTTGCTGCCTCTAATATTTGCTAATATTAATTTGATATTTCTAATATTTGCTATGCCACTGACAACAAGGTAACATAGTAGATAGAAATCAGGAAGACCTAAATGGAAATTCTGCCTCAAATGTTTACTAGCTCTGTGACCACAGGCAAAGAAATCATTTAATGTCTCTCATCCTCATATCCCCTATTTGTAAAATGGGGATGATAGTAATAAGAGCACCTGCTTCCCAAGGTTGTTATAAGAAACAAAAGAGATATTATATACAGTATTGTACAACCTTAAAACCTATATAAATATTAACTTGCATAGCAAATTGGGAAGCCAGGTTTAAACTTCTTGGATTCCATCACTTTCACTACCTTTACTGTTAGCAATCTTACTAAGGTCCACTTGACTTCATTCTTCAAGATGTCTGGCTCTGTATCAGTTACCCTCCCATTGTGATTATCAGTGATGGTAAGATCTTTCTTGTATCATTTTCAACATCAACATCTTGGGTGTCAATGAATGGATGGGAATGGATGAATTTAATCCAGGTAATCATTACATATACTACTGTGGACAAGAATCCTTTTAAAGAAATGAAGTAGCTCTCATAGTAAAAGGATAAGAAAAGCAGCACTGAGGTATAATTTTCTTTTCTTTTCTTTTTTTTTCCCTTCACAGTGAGGTATAATTTTTAAAAAGGACAGAATGATATGTTTGAATCCCACACAAACCATTCAGTATCACAATAATACAAGTCTATGCCCCAGCCACTGATGCCAAAGAGACCAAAGCTGATCAATTCTATGAAGACCTATATCTTCTAGAAATGTTCTGACTAGGTGAAGGCATTAGACAGCTGAGCTCTAGGTAGTTAGGGACCCTATGAACTGTAGCACCCCTGCGGCACCCAAAGTCTCCTTTTTATTTTCATAGTCCTATCTTTTAAGTTCTTACCTCTCCTCCTCTCCCACCTTCCTGCCTTGGGCTTCCTGTCTCTGCCCCACTTTTTTTTGACCTGGCTCAGCATTCTAAAGCAGAAATCTATTCCTTTGGGGAAGAAATGTATATCATCAGCTACTTCTAGTTCCAGAGTCTCACATGAGACTGAAACCAAGGGACAATAAATCAAGCTGCCCAGAAGATGAATAATCCTGATAGGCTCCCTGTAAAGCATGGAATTAAGTGACAGATATGTTCCCATGAGCACCAATGGTTTTTTGCTTAAGCTCTGAAGCTACTTTTCAGGCTTTCACTTTATCCACAAAGGTGAATTTAGACAAATGAATTATAATTTTATACAAAATATGCAAGAGCATTGCTGGACAGTTTAAAACCTATTGGCTTTTAAATAAATGCCCATAAAATATTTATCTGATACTTCATTTATAGGCTGAACCTCAGTGAAGTTTTTTTTTATTCCATCTATCCCATAAAGAGGTATGAAGATAACCAGAATTATTAGAGAGATGTGTCTATTCTATTGGCCTGACCAAAGTCCAGCTCACTGTCCACACCCTCTTTTTTTCTCTCCTGCCTGGAGCCCTGCCAGCTCATTTCCTGTCTCTTAGTTATTCAAAGGAGACTCTTACTACAGTTGTTTCATGCTTGATCAGGGGTAACTTTGGCTCAGAAACAAATTCCAGAACCAAATTCTTCCATTCCCCCTTCCAAGTAAACAATTGGTGAGAAGTGAGGGTCTCTAAAAATATATATTCTTTCTTTCCTGGCCTATAGAATTTGTCCAAAGTGGGTTTACTTCTTGATTTTCAGGCCCATCCTTGATTTTATCAGTTTGCCTAAGAAATATCCCTGTCTTGATTTAGTCCTTATATTTGATTTGTACTGAAAGAATGGAAAGAGATACCTTAGAGATACAAAATCAAAGGATACTATTTTTCTAATATTTCTCTTAGGAGACACAGTATATAAAAAAATACACATTTTGTATTTTTACCTGTATCCCTTCAAATGGAGGCCCTGAAGCAGATGTGGGGGAAGGCAATAGGAAGTTGAATGTTGGAGTTTAATTTTCCTCATCTTTAAATTGGGACAATAATAGCATCAACCTCCTAGTTCTTCTCAAACTTTAAAGGGCCATAAATGTTAGTAATTATTATAATCCAGATTGGCTAGGCTATCCTCTAGTCACCCTAGTCAATGGACAAAGTGATTTCTACTTATCTTTGACTCAACTCTAATCCTTCACTCATATCAGAAGTGAGAGTAGTATTGTTTAAAAGACAAAAGTAAATCTTTTCCCATCTCTATTCCCTACTCTGATGATTAAGGGCAGATACTGTATCTCCTTTGTCTCCCTGGCATTGTATGTACCTACAGATACCTAGTAATTATTACCTGAGAAGGGGGAGGGTCTTTTTAGGAGAATGGCAGAGCCATACTCGAGGGTCAGTCAAATTCAAAGTTCATCTCTGTTTTTTGATTCAGAGATCCAAAATTGGGGAATATGACATGAAAGGGAAGAAGAGCTGATCATATAACTCTGAAACATAAGGAATTCTCCTGGTGTCAATGTACTTACTAGAGTAAGAGGATATTTGGAGAAGAGTAAGTCTGGAAAATTTAGCTTGGAGAAAAAGGGATCTTGCCCCACTTTCCATTCAAGTATTGGGATTAGAGTTTGTCCCAACCCTAACCCAAGGTAAACCAACACTTCAATATGAAACTACTTGTTTATATCTTAGGGAAATTCTGGTCATGGAGTGAGGAAAACAAAATCAGAAAGTTGGGGGAGAAATTAAAATTGATACAATTAATTTTTAAACCTACTTTCCCAATCAAAATCTACTTTTTTAGATGAATCCCTAACACAGTGTCTCGCATGGGACAGATTTGTTCTGCTTTCTTTAACTAATATATTATTAGTTTAGAATAATAAAAGCATATTATAATAGCTATATTCCTTACTGATGGGAAGCAATATAGAGGAATGGATAAAATGCTAGAATTGGACTCATAAAAATCTGAGTTCAAATCCTATCTCTGATTAGATGCTAATCCTGGGAAAGTCTTTGGGCCTCAGGCTACTACACTAGTCTTAACTTCTATGTTAATAGCCACTTATCCCTAAGGTGTTAGAAGAAATGTCCACATAGACTGAAATCACAAACCCTTGATGTGTTATCCTTATTTTTGTTCTGAGGGCTTTCCCCGGGAAGGCCACATTTTTCTCCAATCGAAATTTTTTTCCAAGCACAATGAAGCACAATTGAGTATTACTTATATACCCTTGGTTCTCAGCCTATAGACCCTGGACTCTTGGGTTTAAAGCAAGTGGCCCACCAAATTGTAAACCATTGAGATAAATGAACAAACTTTCTGCACACTAAAGACTCATACATATATGCCTCATTATTTTCTAATTTCCAATATAGATATGAGCTATGATTCATAAAATAAAAGCTACCTTAAAATCTTCTAAATTCATAGGATTTTTAATATTTACTTTCTCAAATAACATATGTCAATAGCATAACTGCTATCATTTGACCTTTTTTTTGATATTAAAAAAGGGTTCTCATGCTTGGTTCTCATAGCTAAAAAGTAACTCCAAAGTGAGTGCACGATCAATAGGGAAGAAAATATGAGAAGTTCTATTTTAAATGTTTTATCTAAAAACAAGAATAAAATTAAGTTTTATTAATATCTTCTACATGGATTGTCACTGGCACTCTCACTTAATTCTTATGTTAAACAGTTATAGTCACTTTTTTTAATGGTAGGTGATATATCCTGAGAGGGAAAAAAATGTGTTTTTGGTCTATTGTGATGTATTAGAGTTTGTGCCCAATACACCTTTACTTAAAGCACAGAAAAAATAGATACAACAGGAAAAGTAGTGACAGAAGAGCCATATCTCTGTGGCTTTGTGTCAACTCAGAGGAAGTAGGCCACTCATCTGTGCTCTTTACATTCAGAACTTTATAGCACTTACTGATTGCTCATTTAAAGAAAGCCAGGCAGGGACAAAAAATAACATTAAGTTATATGCATGCTCAACTCCACTTGGGAACCCAAATGAAAAGCTTTTCTTCATAGTAAGGTAAGCAGATACAGTCAGAGAATACTTGTACTCGGCAACAACAATACTATATGACGATCAATTCTGATGGACATGGCTCCCTTCAACAACGAAATGTTTCAAACCACTTCCAATTGTTCAGTGAAGAAAGCCATATACACCCAGAGAGAGGGATGTGAAATGTGTACCACAACATAACATTCTCATACTCTTGATTGATGTTTGCTTGCA
>JAJPUD010000530.1:624236-668648 GCA_023553655.1 Myrmecobius fasciatus | reverse complement strand
TCAGTCTGATTATCAGTATTCTAACTCTCAGAGTTGATTTCTGCTTGAGAAAAAGATGCTCATGTTTCATTAAATACTACTCCTCTCATGTTTTTCTGCATTTCAAAGAGACAGAGTCTATTGTGTTGTGTTCCCAGTCACAAGAACATTGAAACCTTTTATGTGAATCATTCTGCATGATGCTATTCTCTCTAATGAAAGCCTCAGACTTTAGTGCTACTCAGCCAAAGCTAGGGATTTGTTTCTACTCTTCCTATTCTTTTATCACAGATGTGTACAGGGATGAAGGGAATAAGCCAAGAAAGATTGTATCTGTATCAAGCATCCTCAGATATAGACCTAGGAACACAGTACTTGGCACATGGTAAACCTATAATAAATACCTATTGGTTAATGAATTGATTGCTAATTTATTACCAGAGTGTATGAAACTAGTAGTGTAATGAGTAGAGCATTAAATCTAAAGTCAAGAAGACCGGAGCTCAAATCTAACTATAGTTAGTTACTAGCTATATGACTCTTCACAAGTCACCTAATTTCTTTTTGCTTCTGTTTCCTTAGCTGTAAAATGGAGGAGGGGGACAATTATACCCAGTTGCCAGGATTATTGCTGTGACCAAATGAGCTCATATTTGCAAAATGCTTAGCACAGTGCCTGGCACATAATAGGTATTATATAAGTGCATATTTCTTTCCTCTTCCTTTAGTTATTAAATGCAAAATTAAGCTAGTGAAAACTTTGTCACTTTTTATGAAATAGTCTCTTCAATCTGTTGGACTATTACACCATCAAACTATATGTTTAATCCACTTTTGTCCAATGGACTCAGAACCCTACCAGTTGTGACATTCAAGACAGGGAAAGCAACAAAAATAGTCTCAAATGAACTTTTTAAATAAAGCTCAATTGAACATGGTTCCCCAGGTGTGAGGCTCTCAGGCACTGGGACCCACATCCTCCATGACAATAAGAAACTTCAGAATGCAAAGAGTAAATAAAAGATTACTGATTTATTGATGTAACAGAGAAAGCAAAAGTCAGCTTGGACAGAGAGACTTTCAGTAGGTCAATAAGTATTTACTCAAGGTTATAAAGCCTCCAGCACTATGCCTAACAATTGGGAATACAAAGAAAGGGGGGAAAGTATAGCTACCCTCAAGGAGCTTACTTGTCATGGGGAAGACAATATGTGAATAACTAATTACCTACAATAAATACTCAAGATAAATGGAAAGAAATCTGCAAGGAGAAGGCACTGGTGTATTAGGAGACCAACAAAGGCATCCTGCAAAAAGTAAGACTTGAACAGAGTTTTGAAAGAAGTCAAGGATACTGAGAAGTGGAGGTGAGCTAACAGAATATTTCAGACATGGGAAGTGCCAATGTGAAAACAGGGATGGGAAATGGAGCATCATGTTGAAGCATTATAATACTATGGATATAGTTGAGTAAAAAAAATTAAAAGAAAGGAAGTACAGCTACCTAAATTTTAAAGGAAAATCAGAGAATTGCATATTTGAACCTAAAGGTAAAAGGGAATCAAATGATTTCATTGGAAGGAAGGGATAAGAAGAGACTTGAAGCAGGAAGGCTCATTAGAAGGGCAGATCAGAGGTGATAAAGGCCTTAAATACATGATGCTGTATGAAGTCATAAATGAGAGCTGTTGTGAAGGCAAAAACAATGAAATTTATCAATAGACTGGATTCATCAATGGATTGGTGGGAGTGAGGGATAAGGATGACATCAAGGCTGTAGGTGTGAAGTAACTGAAGGTTACTCTCACCCTCAATAGCAATGTGAAATTTCAGAAAAGGGGAGAGTTTGGAATGGACACACAGACAGAAAAGCTCATCCTTCAAAGGCCAGTCACAACTAGCAACCATGATGTAGATAAAGAACCAGATTAATAATGTGATAAATGGTCAGAGAGAAAGAAAACCAGGAAAGAGCAGCACCATGGAAACCAAGAGAGCAAAGCCTATTGAATAGAAGGAGGTAATCATCAGGATTAAAGGGTGAGAAAGGCCATTAGATTGGACAATTAAGAGCTCATTGCTGATTTGGACAGGGCAGTTTCAGTTGAATCATGAGGTCAGAAAACAGATTGTAGATGGTTTAAAAGTGAGTAAGAGGAGAAAAAGGGGAAGAAGAAAGCATTGATGAATTTCCCTTGGAATTTAACCACAAAGAGCAGTGTTTGTGTGCATGTATTTGTATGTATATGTGTACATATGCATATCTACAATATATATACATATATACAAAATGTACATATATTGTAGATATGCATATGTTAACAATTAGGGGGTACAGAAGAATCTAGTGAGAAACTTTTAAAGGATGGAGACGAAACCTTTAGGCTACTAACAGGAAAGTCTTTGGTGGAGATGGAGATTAGAGATGGTAAGTACAGGATAAGGATGAGCTTCTCTGAAACAGGGCAACCAGGAAGCAGGTCTTCTGATATTTACCTGTTTTAACTGCTTACCTAGAAGGCAAAATAATATATTTCTATTTTCTTAAAAATATAAATGTTATAATAATTTCCTGGTGTTCATAATCCCATGGATCAAAGCTTAAAGGATCCTACATTATTCACTTTTTTAGTAGACCTTGAGAAAGATTTGTGCATTTTCTACTTAAAGTAACTTAATTTTTGTTATGCCTTTTATTGTTCTGGAATAAGGATCTTCTAGGACAGCTACATGGCACAGTGGATAGCAGCAGTCCTAGAGTCAGGAAGGTTTGAGTTCAAATACAGCATCAAACAGTAACTAGCTATGTGACCATGAGCAAGTCACTTAACCCTGTTTGCCTCAGCTTCCTCTGTAAAATGGGCTATAGAATGAAATGGCAAACAACTCTAATATCTCTGCCAAGAAAACTCTAAATGGAATAATATAGAATTGGACAAGATTAAAATTACTCAACAGAATCTTCTTTTGCTGCAAAGGAAGTAAAAAAAAATAAAACTGAAAGGATATCGAAAAAAAAGTTTTTCTCTGTGATAGTTATATACATATCTTTATACACAGTGATTATCATGATTCTTGGATGGATGAATTTCTAAAAATAAGACTAGTGTTTGAAAAATTTAGACAAAAGATTTTCCTTGTCTATACTTGTTGTTTAGCCCTTGTTCAGTCATGTCTAACTCTTCATCCCCCCTTTAACAGATTCTGAAGTGGTTTGCCATTTTTCTGCAATTCATTTTACAAATGAGCAAACAAAAAACAGGGTTACACAGATAGTATCTGGGATCTTAGCTGAACTCAGGTCTTCTAGATTTCAGGTCCAGCACTCTATCCACTGTGCCACTTAGCTGCCATTATCTACAGTGCAGGTAATCAATGGGATCTTTATAACAGAAAATATCTTTACCCAGAGAAGATCTTTTCACATTCTCTTGGATATACTGATGTGTTTTCATGTCATATTCTATATGAATGGGACAAATTAGATGAAGCTTTCTCAGTATTGATACTGGGCCTGGGTCACATGATCCCTATACCCAGAGTAGGAAGGTGAGTTCTTGGGGCTCAGTTTCAGGAAGTCACATGATTCCTATTCCCAGTCTTAGACCCTAGGTTGTAGGGAATTAAGTGGTTTCTAGGTCAGGCCCTCAATTCACACCCATGGGAAGTGACATGACTCACAGGAGGTAGACAGCATTGGTGACCATTGGTCAAGGAAGGTTGCATTCTTTTGGTTCATCCAATGAAGGGGCTTGGGTCTTTTGCTTTTAAACCTTGGACAAGGTGGAAGCAGGCAGATTCCAGGAGCACAAGGCTGCAGTTGGGATGGCTCCCAGCTGTGTGTCTGGGCCTCTTTGTACCTAAAGATGTCTCTGATTAGTTAATTTGGGAAAGAGGGTCTTGTACCCATCCCACACATATAGGAGGCAAGCTTTTTGAGAATAGGACTGATTTTCATTCTGTGTCAAATCATTCATGCCTAACATAAAGCTTACTTTAATAACTTAATAAATGTTCATTGTATTGGATTGAATTTAAATAATGTTTTTGCTATGACAGCATTGGTCAGAGATATATTCTTTGGAGAAATATACTAAAAGATCATGTCTACATCACACCAAAGGAACACAGGGAAAGTAGTTCATTTGGGTACTTTGTGATGTGTGCCTACAAAAGTTTGTTGTGTTGTTTTTATTTTCCCTACTGTTAAGTAATTGAGTTGGCATAGGGTACACACAGCCACAGAGGGTTAGTGATTATCAATCATTTTAAAGAACACGCAACTGCTTTGAAAACCACGTTTTTATGGGCAAATATTCTGTGGGTGTAAGACAAAAAGCTGTGGCCCATCTTCTGATACTTAAACAGAACCCAGCTGAGATCAAGGTGTGGCTACCCATTGACTTGTCTACACACATTATGGTTTAGCTGGAACCAATCCTTCAGCATCTGTGACTTCATGCCTGCCAAAAACTGTCCTTACAATGGGTAAGTTCCCAGTTTAGTTGGCTGCTCGCCTCTTGTTCTGAAAACATAGGAGACCAATTGCACCTGCAGTGAGGATGGAGGGAAGTACAGAAAGAGAATTTTTTTTAATGATTCTATTTTGGTGTGTGACATATCTTTTGTCAGAAGAGGAGGAAATGTGGCCATGCGGGAGAGTACAAGGAAGATAGATGATAATAAATTCATGATTTTATTTAGTTGCTGCTTTAATGCAAAATAATGGGAGGATTTTGTCCTTGTCAGCAGCTCACAGAAATTTAAACTAAAATTAAATGATTTTTCCTTAGAAGTTAGAAATGGAAAATTGTTGGCAAGCTCACTTCACTGCAATAACTGGCAAAATACTGAAAGAAATAATGATTCTTTGAAAAGGCTCAGAAGGTGATAGCCTGTGTTTTGACCTTATGGCTGAAGTGGGAATAAAGATGCATAAGTAGGTCAACATCCCAGTAAACATATACTTGTAGAAAAAAAGGTAATTGCTTTTCTCCAGCAAATAGAACTTAAAATTCTTTTAATACCCTCAACATTGCCTTTCATCCACTTGACTTTTGGACCAGTCCAAAGTAGTCTATTTTGTATTTTTCATTGTGGGCTAAAATGTCATTGATTTTTCATGTAATTGACTTATTGATATATGGTTTAATTCTCCAACTTTTTAAAGTATATTAGCATCTAAGGCATAAAACTTTTCAATTGCTCAATCTGAAGACAACTTTTATGATTTCAATTTCAAGTAAGGAAGCCAGGAAATGTTTGTGAATTCTAAGATATGATAGTTATTCTCCCTTTGACCAGGTTTATTCATCAACATAAGCCAACTTTTGAGGATGGCCAGCCAATAGGATTTTTTATTAGAAAACTATACAACCAAGTAATAATTGGATTTAGAAAATGGTGGTTAGGACAAGGATGTAGTATACTACAATTAAGTACTGCCTCAAAAATGATGGTAAGGATATCAAAGTAAGTAATCCTCACCAAAATTGGGTCAATCATCTGACTGGGGAGAAGCAATCATTAGTGCATAACATACATGCTGCATTGTTATCATTTCATAGTCAAGAGAATATAAGGAAATTACTTGGAATATTGTGTGAACCCTTATGTGCACATATGAGAGTACATGGATCACATTGGACAAACACAAATAGGTTGGGTATGTATCTTGAAGAGCATAGCAATATTAATGACATCACAGATCAACTGAATATTGGAGTAATTTCCTACATGCAGATTGCAAGTACTTTAAGGGCAGGGATTGTTTTGTTTTGTTTATTTAAAAATTGACAATCCATTATTATAACATATAGGATGCTAGAGTTGGAAGTAGGAAAACCTAGGTTCAAATTCCACCTCAGACATGCATTAGTGATGTGAATTTGGATATATTACTAAACATGTCCAAGTATCTCTTCCATTATCTGTATAACAAGAGGGTTAGATGATCTTTAGGGTGTTTCCCAGCCCCAGATATATGCTTTTGTTATCCTATGACCTCCAACTCTAACACAGTATGTGTTATTGTTTTGCACATGTTTCAGTATGTGTGACTTCAGTGCCCATTGCAACTTATCGGTGTCTTTTCATCCTTTGAAAATAATATCCATATTCTACCACAATGCCTCAATAGAAGACATACTTTCAGATTTAAAAGGTCTGTTCACTTATTGATCTCCAATGCATCAAATAAATTGCCCATCAAGTATCCTTTAATCTTACTGCATGACCAGCTCTCCTTTTTTGTTTATATATTTTTTCATCAATGAATCATGCCAATTTTGAGCAGAAGTCATCAACAGAAATACACTGGACCTTCATCATGTCCCCTTTCATATTTTGGAAGAGTAATAATATGGCTCATAACCAGACCAAATCTCTAGGAG
Source organism: Myrmecobius fasciatus (assembly GCA_023553655.1). Lineage (NCBI taxonomy): Eukaryota > Metazoa > Chordata > Mammalia > Dasyuromorphia > Myrmecobiidae > Myrmecobius > Myrmecobius fasciatus. The sequence goes on along the minus strand of JAJPUD010000530.1, from coordinate 662,277 downwards.
AACATCTATGTTTTAATGATCATTTTTGTCTTGGGGAGCATCTTGGTAGGGATCACAAAAAATCATGTAATGTCCCAAGTTCAATTCAGAGTTCTACTTTACTAAGCACTTAGTCTGTGCCATGCACTGTGCCAAGTTCTGGGCATCAGAATGATTCAATTTTAGTTTTTCCTTGGCTTAATTTAAGACAGTCAAGAATAGCACAGAATAGTCAAGCATGGATGGATAAGTATGAGGTAAAATATTGAAGAAAGAAACTACATCACTGAGCTCAGAGGTTTATTTGAATATTATTTGTTCTTTTATACTTTGCAGAGCTTAGATACTGGAATATACACCATGCATTTATATTTACATAATATTATATATGTAATGTGTATGTAATTATTTATATAATACATTATGTAAATGACAACTGGTTGTTGTCTGTACTGAATAATCATGGATTTCAACAAAGTCTCTTTAATATGTTTAATATTTAATGTCAGCCTTGTATCCTCTTTAAACAGGAACAGATGAAGAACCCATCTTTTTGAGGTATTCCTGTGCTATACCATAGTTTTAATCATGGACTATGTCAAATGAGTGTAGTTCATGAAACATTAATCCTAGGTGTTGGTAGTACAAGGATTTGGGGCCAAGAAAATTTTGGGTTCAAATTTCATCTCTGAAAGTTACTAACTTTGTGACACAAAGAACACCCTAGCCCAAAGATCATGATGTGGAAGCACTCTCAATAAATGAAGATTGAATTTTCTTCATTAAGAGTTTTCCTAGGGCACTGAGAAGTGACAAGGCTTACTTCTAGAGCCCTCAACAAGATGTGTCAAAAGCTTTCTTGATTCTGGGAGAAGCCTTCTATCTATTATACAAGACTGGTACAAAGTAGGCCCATAATAAATGCTTGTTGACTAGAAAGAAGATACATTTCATTCCAATTGCTTGTCTATTCTTCCTATTAGTATTTTATCACATTCCCCTCCTACTTTTTTCTTATTCTCTTTAGCTCACATTAAACAAATTTATCAAGTGCTTGGAGCTTGAAAATGAAACACACACACATCTGGGATACAACCAATTTTTACATAACTCTTCATTTCACTGAACATGAAGGATGATCTACCTCTAAAATGTGTCACTTATCTCAGTGCCTCCTGTCACTTCCCAGGATCATTTGATTAGAGGCAGAGATTGACAGGTTCTAAGTTCTACCTTACTGGCTTGGTCGACTAAGTTTTCCACTGACTTGTGTGACTATCTTAATGAGTAGTTTCTGGTTATTATCTTTTCTGGAAAATAAGACACTTATTTTTTCCATTGAAAATCTACTCTGAGGCATTTGTAATATAACTCATTTTCTTTTCTTGATGCATCTCCACTAGTACCACAATCCTGGGAGAATGATTTTTAAAAAAAACATGGCTGCTGCTATAAGGCAATAACAATGGAAATATTCAATCCCATTGATTATGTATTGAGGTTAGAAACAGGATAGCAACTCAGTCATAGAGTTTGTAGAACTTCCTAGGTCCTGAATGACAAAAGAACTGGGTTCTGGATCTGGCTTTGTTCTTAACTTACTATATCTCCTTCTTAGAGACCAGTGTTTTTTTTAATCTATAAAGTTAGATACAGGTCCATAGGTTGAAAGGCTGTGGATAGATTATCTTTGGAACCAGAACACTTACTGATGAAAATTAGGATTGGTAGAAATAAAAAAGGAAGATGGAATCTATGGAATCTAATAGTATCTGTGTGAACTTGAGCACATCAATATTTATTAAGTACCTATTGTGTTCCAAACATTGTGTTGAAAATATATTAAAAAAAATGACACACTCTGCCTTCAAGGACCTTACAATCTAATGGAGGAGAGGACAGTAAAACAAGTACATACAAAAGAGGATAAACAGGATGTTTATAATTTATAAATAGAAAATATAAATATAATTTATAAATAGAAAATAAATAGAAAAAAGTATAAACAAGAAAGAGAGAAGGCAGTGTAATTAAGAATGATTAGGGAAATTTTCCTATAGAAAGTGAGATATTAATTGGAACTTAAAAAGAAGTCAAGGTCAGTAGTTAGAGTGGAATAGAGGAGGGAAAGTATTTCAGCCAACCGGAGTGCCAAAAGCTGAGAGATAAGTCCAGTAGGTCAGTATCACTAATTTGAAAAGTCTATGCTGGGGAGTAAAGTCAAATAAGCCTGGAAAGGTAGGAGGGGACTTATTATGAAGGACTTTGAATGACAAAGGGAACATTTTATAAGTCACTTAAGTTCCCTAGGTCTCAGTTTCTTCATCTCTAAAATGAAGTGTTTGGATGAAATGATCTCCAAGGCTCTTTACAGCTTTGGATGTATTATCTCAATAAAATCATATTCTTAAAGGACAGGGGCTATCTCATTCCTGATTTTATACTTCCAGTTATTAGTCATTTAATAAATATTTGTTGATTCACTGCCTGAATATCAAAGTCATGTATCACAAGGGATAAAATACTGTACATATAGTCTAGAGACCTGATTTCGAATCCTATGTTTAACATATTACTTATGTGATTCTAGGCAAATTATTTTTCCACTCTGTTTCAACTTAGTCATAGATTCGATGATTATTCTCTTTCTACACAAAGTCCATGATTAACTGCTCTGATTATCTTTGAAATCCTCTAAGTTCTGAAATTATATATGACTTTCAAGGCATTATGGTTGACAAGACCAAGTATTCAGGTCATGAAATTGAGTAGATAGAGTGTATTTGATTGATGGAACCTGAAGTTATGGTTGAAATTGTTTGTAATAGTTCTATGACCAAGTGTTTAGACATAGCTATGTCTCAATAATAGTTCAGATATGAGGAGTTGTCTAATAAAGTGCTAAATAAAAAACTATTTTACTATTCTCTTTATTCAGTTGTTCACACGAATCCTTTAAACTCATCCTCCTTTCATCATTCTGTACAGACTCCTCATCTAGTTGACATATATAAAAGTTCTTTAAAATGTGTCATCAAATATGATATAGATTATTTAAGTATGAATGCTATCACCATGACTGTAAAAATGTTCTCAACTGCATTTAGTCCATAAATGATGGGTACAAAGCACATGGGATGGAGATGCAATTGTGATAAAGTGTGAATTTGTGGTCCAGAGACTGCAAGACTCTGCTCTACTTCTTATTAATTGTTCAGTCTTGGCTCTAGTTGTTCAGTTTTGGCCAACTCACTTCTTTCTGAGCCTTAGTTATCTCATCTGTAAAAGAGGGACGATTAAAGATATTTTACTGACTATATCACCTTTTCGTGAGGATCAAATGCTGGAAGATGAGTGTTGCTCTTTGTAAACCTTGTTAATACTTATTATCAAATAATGCCTGTTAATTAAATCAACCAGCTGACCACTAAAATGTTTAAATTTAGCTTCAAATGTTTTAATATGAACTTAATAATAAATGAATACAAAAGCAAATGAACAAACAGCAAAATCTACATGAAATTATAAACTTATGAAGTTTTTTTAAAAGTATATGTTGAGTTTAAACAGGTAATACCAAAATTTAGTTATTTTTTCAAATACATTCTTCTATCACAAATAACTCCTGATGTGATTTGTTAATTTTGAACCTATCCTTAGCCTAAAATTCTAGGAAACATATTACAGTGGAAAGAGTGTTGCTCCCTTTGTGATTTTGGGCAAAGCAATAAATCTCCCTAGGCCTCTGTTTCCTCATCAGTGAGATAAAGGGATTGGACTAGTGGGCCTCCAAGATCCCTTTCCAACCTAAATCTAGGATCTTAAGATCCTAAGTCTCTATATATCCTGGCCTGAGCTCACTTTTCTGGGCTCAGAGACCATAATTTTATAAGCAGTTTTAGTGCTTTTTGGCTGCCAATTGGCACCTTTGGGATCCACCTGCTGCTTAATTCAGAGTAGCAAGAACTTTTTATGTCCTATAGAATAATCAGTTGCCTAGAAACTCTTCTGCTTATAAGTGTCATCTGAAGGGATAAGGCCATTCTCCTGTATAACTTCATTAATATGTTAAAACGATGCAAAAGGCATCACTTTTCCTGGTTTACTGCTTAACCATTGATCTTTTGCATTAGTGGAATTATACTGGAGTTCGTCAAGCCAAATATATTCTTTGGTAAATGATGAGCCATTGGTTTTATTTTATACAATGCCCCAAGACAAGTTTAATTGTGTCTAGCTTGTGTTTACACAAATTTATCTGCACAAAGATATCTGGATTTGGAGATGGAAGACTTGACTTAGAGTCCAGGTTTCAGTCCTCATTATCACAGAGAATAGTGAAGTAGTCCATCGCTCACTACTTTATTAACCAACTTCTCAGATCTGAACTATTATTGGGACACAACTATGTCTAAACATTTGGTCACAGAAATATTACAAACAATTTCAACCACAACTTCAGATTGAATCAATAAAATATGCTCACCCTAAGCCTTAGTTCTCTCATTTGCAAAAAAAGGATATCATTTTTATTACCTACCTCATATAGTTGTGAAAAAAGCAATTTTTAAAACACAAAATATAAGCAAGTGTGCAAGCTATTACTCTCCCATGGTGAATGTAAAAGTTGAGTAGGTATTTAACAGCTCAGCAACAAACTTGCCAATTGGAAGGCAATGGAATCTAAAAGAGATACCTGATCACTGAGGTTTACAATGATGAGTTTAACTAGTAATGTGCACAAGAGATTCATAACACTTCTGAAAAATGAACCTTAGAATACTGGCAAATGCCCCAGTGGAACTTTATATTACTTTCTAAATCAATTCCATCTTCATAAAAGCAGAAACTCATACAATTAGATTGTTTCATCAATATTTTGGCTCAATTCTTAACATTTTCAGTTAGGTAATCTATTATACAGTCACTTAAAAAATTAATCTGGCTTATTTGGATCATAATATCCTCCCCAAATGTTGTTTATTGATTTGCATCAAAATGAAGTCCTTGAAACACACAGGCAGAGACTGAAATCTCTCAATGTAATTTTGTTAGTTACTTAAGGTAAATACATTTAGGGGCTATGCCATAGTTTTAAAAAATAAGATCAATTAAAATATCAAAAGTCTTATTTCTGTTATGTTCTTGGGGACTATAACAGGGACTTCCTGGAAACTGCTCTTCCAAATGCGGACTGGAAAATCAGGTTACCATTTTCTGATGTCTACTAGTTTCTTTCCTGGAGAGAGTTGATCAAATTACTCAGAATGAAGTTTAGAGCCCAAGCATTCTTATGGCAGTCCATTTGTAAATATACCTACAAAGCACTTTTAAATAGTATTTCAGGGGAGCAAATAATCTCTTAAGCTGTAAATGTTTCTGTTATCCTATTGTAAGTGACAAATAAATTGAATAGCTTTTCTACCTTTGAAGAAAATAGGAGAAAGATCTATTACTTGACCTAAATCATTTACTTAGAGGGAGAAAAGAAAGCAACTCTGTGGTAATTCCTTCTAAGTTCAATATATAAATACAAAATGAATCCATATTGACATCACAGGGAAATTAATTTGCATTTTAGGTTCATCTTTCCTCATTTATATGTGCAAAAGACCAGCCAAATTTGCAAGGGTGAGTAAGGGAGGACTAGGACTAGAAAGAGAAAAGGCTTTTTACAATTAGTTGTATTGCTATTTAAATTTATTTTGATTTTATATCCTCCATGTTTGCAAGGGGAGAAACCTCAATAAAAAAGAGAGAATGAGGGAGAGTGTGAGGGAGAGAGAAACAGACACACACAGAGAGAAAGAGAAACAGAGACAGAGAGACAGAGAGAAACAGAGAGAGAAAATGAAGGAGGGAGGGAGAAAGAGAACATTATCAATCAACGACTTTGGGAGAAATAATGTTAAATTTGGTAAGATGGATAATGAACAAGATTTGTTTCTAGGTTTCTATCAATATGAACCTAACCTAAATTCAAGTTATCAACAGAAAGTCTTACACCGAACTGCACTAATTGAAGGAATTATTAATACACTGTAGAAAACATTCTAGCAGTCAAAGTATGTGCATTGAGGACATATATTCCTTGGCTACCTCACTGCTATCCAAGGTCCTGATATGACTTTTAGTTGTGAGAAATGAATAAGCACACATGATAGTACCAGGAAAATCAATCTGTGCCAAATTTTTCAGGCTAATTCCAGGTGGATGTTAAAGTCTAGAGGATTTTAAATTGAGGTAAACAAGGGGAAGTGGAGCATTTTACAAATGTGCCAATTTGAAGTAAGCAGATGTCAGGTAAGTTGGAATACATCAATATGATGATAAACTCAGGAACTGGTAGCATTCTTTTGGCACCAAGGACTATATTGAATGGACTCATAAAGCATTCTAATTGTTTCTATATTTGCCCCACACCCTCCTTGGGCAATAGTCCCAGTCTAACCAACTTGCATCAAGGTTATTTAATTTTAAGAATAACAATTTTTTGTTGGCAAAAGATTTAGAAATTAATGAATGAAAGTATGTGCTAATCTAAAGCAGTGGTCTCTAAAGTTTCATAATGATAAAACTCCATTAGTAAAACATGGGGGTTGGAAGCTTGTGTTCCCAATAAAGTACAGGTTTATGCATTCATAAATCATACACAAAATGGTTATGTTAATAATGGATACATTATAAAACTATCCAAAAATAGAATTAAATAAAGATGAAATATTATTTCATCCTAGATTTTAAAAGGAGTCACTAGAATGTATTGAATAGGACATGATAAGAAGTGAATTTTAGGCATAGCACTTTGGCAGCTGAGTGAATTATAGATGAGAGTGTGGGAAAGACTCCCAAGCATGGGGGTGAGTGTGGAGAAGAAACTAGAAAGCTATTGTGATAATAATAAAAGCCTGGAATAGAATGGTAGCTGTGTGAGTGGAGAAAAAGGAAGCAAATGTGACAGATGTAGAGAAAGAATTAAACCTGGCTACTGATTTTACATACAGGGTGAGTGAAAGTAGGAAATTGAAAGACATTGAATTTGTGAACCTAGGTGACTAGAATGATAACGCCCTTGAAAAATAAGAAAATTTGGAAGAGGAAAGATTTAGATAACAAGATTAAGTAATGAGATTGATAAAGACATTGTCTTTGGGTATTAGTTTTCAATCCAATATAATAAGCCCTTATTAAGTATCTACTATGTTCAAGACACTGTGTTGGGTGCTGTGACAACAAAGAAGTGAAGCAGTTTCTGTTTTTTAAGGAACTTATATGAAGATATACAAGTCCTCTAAAGTAAAGAAATTTCCAAATATTTCATTGTTTTCATTTTAAAAAAGGAAAATGAAGGGTTCATGTAGTTAAGGGGAAAACATTATATTGAGAATCCCTCATTTTCTTTTGTTTCATTTTTTTATTAAAGCTTTTTATTTACAGAACTTATGAGTAATTTTTCAACATTGTCCTTTGCAAAACTTTCTGTTCCAAATTTTTCCCTCCTTCCCTCCACCCTCTCCCCTAGATGACAAGTAGTCTAATACATGTTAAATATGTTAAAATCTGTGAAAAATCCAATATATACATAAATATCTATACAATTATCTTGCAGCACAAGACAAATCAGATCTAGAAAGGGAAAGAAAAAAGAAAAAAATCTAAGAAGGAAAAAAATGCAAACAAACATCAATAGAAAGTGTTTAAAAATGCTATGTTGTGATCCACACTCAATTTCCACAGGTCTCTCTCTGGGTGTATATAGCTTTCTTCATCACTGAACAATAGGAACTGGTTTGAATCATCTCGGTGTTGAAGAGAACCATGTCCATCAGAATTGATCGTTGTATAGTCTTGTTGTTGCCGTGTATAATGATCTCCTGGTTCTGTTCATTTCACTTAGCATTAGTTCATGTAGGTCTTTCCAGGCCTCTCTGAAATCATCTTGTTGGTCGTTTATTATAGAACAATAATATTCCATAGCATTCATATTCCATAATTTATTCAGCCATTTTCCAATTGATAGGCATCCACTCAGTTTCCAGTTTCTAGCCATTATAAAAAGGACTGCCTCAAACATTTTTGCACATGTGGGTCCTTTTCCCTCCTTTAAGATCTCTTTGGGAGAAACACTGCTGGGTGAAAGGGTATGCACAGTTTGATAACTTTTTGAGCATAGTTCCAAATTGCTCTCCAGAAAGGTTGGATCTGTTCACAGTTCCACCAACAATGTATCAGTGTCCCAATTTTCCCACATCCCCTCCAACATTCATCATTATCTTTTTTTGTCATCTTAGCCATTTTTACAGGTGTGTGGTGGTATCTTAGGTTTGTCTTAATTTTTATTTCTCTGATCAATAGTGATTTGGAGTACCTTTTCATATGACTAGAAATAGTTTCAATTTCTTCATCTAAAAATTGTCTGCTCATATCCTTTGACCATTTGTCAATTGGACAATGGCTTGAATCATTATAAATTTAAGTTAATTCTCTATATATTTAAAAATGAGGCCTTTATCAGCGCCTTTGAATGTAAAAATGTTTTCCCAGTTTATTGCTTCCCTTCTAATCTTGTCTGCATTAGTTTTGTTTGTACAAAAACTCTTTAACTTGATATAATCAAAATTATCTATTTGGCAATTGATAATGATCTCTAGTATTTCTTTGTTCACAAATTCCTTACTCCTCCACAGATCTGAGGGGTAAACTATCCTATGTTTTTCTAATTTGTTTATAACATCATTTTTTATGTCTATATCATGATGATCTTATCTTGGTAAAAGATATTAGGTGTGGGTCAATACCTAGTTTCTGCCATACTAGTTTCTAATTTTCCCAGCAGATTTGTCAAATAGTGAGTTCTTATCCCAAAAGCTGGGGTCTTTGGGTTTGTCAAACACTAGATTACTATACTCATTGACTATTTTGTCCTGTGAACCTAACCTATTCCACAGATCAATTACTCTGTTTCTTAGCCAGTACCAAATGTTTTTGATGACTGCTGCTTTATAATATAGTTTTAGATCTGGTACAGTGAGGCCACCTTCATTTGCTTTTTTTTCATTAATTCCCTTGGAATTCTTGACCTTTTGTTCTTCCAGATAAATTTTTTTTGTTATTTTTTCTAGGTCAGCAAAATAGTTTCTGGGGAGTTTGATTCATGTGATACTAAATAAATAGATTAGGTAGTATTGTCATCTTTATTATATTTGTTGACCTATCTAAGAGCACTTGATATTTTACAATTGTTTGGATCTGACTTTATTTGTGTGGAAAGTGTTTTGTAGTTTTGCTCATATAGTTCTTGGCTTTCCCTATAGATTCCCAAATATTTTATACTATTGACAGTTATTTTAAATGGAATTTCTCTTTATATATCTTGCTGTTGGATTTTGTTGTTGATGTATAAAAATGCTGATTATTTATATGGATTTATTTTGTATCCTGCAACTTGGCTGAAGTTGTGGATTATTTCTAATAGTTTTTTAGTTGATTCTCTAGGGTTCATTAAGTATATCATCATATCATCTGCAAAGAGTAATAATTTGGTTTCCTCATGACCTATTCTAATTCCTTTCATCCCCTTTTCTTCCCTTATTGCCAAAAGTAGCATTTCTAATATAATATTGAATAGTAATGATGATAGTGGGCAACTTTGGTTCACCCCTGATCTTAATGGGAATGGTTGCAGTTTATCCCCATTATATAAGATGCTAGCTGATGGTTTTAAATAGATGCTACTGCCTATTTTAAGGAAAAGTCCATTTATTCCTATACTCTTTAGTGTTTTTAATAGGAATGAATGTTGGATTTTATCAAATGTTTTTTTTGCATCTATTGAGATAATCATATGGTTTTTGTTCATTTGGTTATTGATATAGTCAATTATGCTAATAGCTTTCCTAATATTGAACCATCCCACTGAACCATTATGAAAACATAAATCCTACTTGGTGATGATGTATTTTCCTGGGAATGATTTTCTGTAATCTCTCTACTAATATTGTATTTAAGATTTTTGCATCAATATTCATTAGGGAGATTGGTCTATAATTTTCTTTCTCTGTTTTCATCCTACCTGGTTTAGGTTTCAGTACCATGTCTGTGTCACAAAAGGAATTTGGTAGGAATCCTTCATTCCCTATTTTTTCAAATAATTTATATAGTATTGGAGTTAACTGTTCTTTAAATATTTGATAGAATTCACATATAAATCCATCTTGTCCTGGGGATTTTTTCTCAGGGAATTGATTAATAGCTTGGGGAATCCCTAATTTTCAGAAGCCTCTATACATCACTGGTTCTATTACTTACTCTATGTAATTTTAAGCAAATTATTTACCCTTTCTGGCTTCATTCCTGATCTATAAAAAGAAAGTTAGACTAGAAGATCAAGAAGCTGTGTGGTGCATTAGAAAGGATACTGAATGTGGAGTTGAGTTTCTACTTCAAATCTTACTATATTTATCTTGTGCTATCTGCTATTTTATGTGACCTTAGGCAAATGAATTTATATTTCTGCACCTCCCATTTCTTACCTAAAAATAAGGATATTAAATTATTTCTTCTCTCATATCATTCCCAAAATATAATCTATTACCCCATGAGATAAATATATATAGATAAATCAGAGTCCCTGTCCTCAATGAGCTTATGGCCCAGTCGGGGTACTTAATATACAAGTAGGTATAATACAACATTGTAGATGCAGTGGGGAGTAGCAAATTGATATGCAATGTTAGTAATGACCCATGAACTTCATGAAAAAAAATCCTAAAATGTCTCTTTCCATATTCTGTACACTATCGTCTTCTTACTGGCAGAAGTGCTCTGGTATTTTAGAAAAAATACTCATAACATGTACTGAATGTCAGTTCCAAAACAAGAAACTCATTTTGGCTCTTCTTTGCAATCAGCAATGGCAGCCAAAGAAAACATGTTGTAGGGCAAAGGTTTCCTTTGAAGAAATGTTACTGTAGCACTTTGGGAAGAAATAATTTTTTTCTGAATTTTTTATGTGGCTTTCCCTATGCTTTTATTATCAAAAAGTGCTATCAGTAAATACTTCCTTTCCTGAACACTCCTTGTATGACAGAATGTTATTGCCCTGGGCACAAGGCAGAAGAATCTGGATAAGAATTACACTGGCAACATAGAGAAAAGAAAGCTTGTTATCTTCCCAATTCAAATCATTCACTTCCATAAGTGGTTATTATCAATTAAATTAGAACCATTTTGCTGGGTGCTGACCCCTAAAAATGATCATTTTTACCAAACTTTAAGAATCTCTGCATTTATATGTATATGTATGATTATGTTTCTTGATGTGTAGAGAAAGTGTGAATGTGCACATATATAATTATATATGTATATAAATATGGGTATATCTATACATGTATAATATGTATGTATAATGTGTATATATACACATATATGTTATACATGTACAAATATTAGTATTATGTGTAGTGAGAATTACATTTGATTTTCACAGTATCCTGGTAATACTATAGGGTTGATTATAACTATTTTATAGATAAAGAAATCAAAGTTCAATGAGTTTAGATAAAGAAATCAAGAGTCAGTGAGTTTAGGTAACTTACAGGTGTTCATATGATTAGTAAGTATCAGACATGAGATATGAATCCTTTTCTTCCTTTTTAGTTGATTAAATTCAACTTACCTTAATACTATTTTAGATGACACTGGAATTTTTAAATTAAATTTTACTTAAATAATTATCAAATATTTATTTTCTTTCAATGCCACCTGTCATGATGTTGAAAAAATAATGTGTTAGGAACTCTATTATCTTTTGTCAGAAATGAGGAATTAAAAGATTTGCAATATTAAGAACAGTTTACTCTCCCTTTTGTAGGGATAGAATTTCTACCCCCATTTGACTGATTAATTGGTCTCTTAGGCTGACCAAATGAATAAACAGCCCCAGTCCTCTAATAAGAAGCTAGGTGATACAAAGGATAGAGTCCTGAACCTAAAGCCATCCAAGTTGAAATCTGGTCTCAGAAACTTCCTAATTTTGTGCCCCTTAGCAAGTCACTGAATCTAATTTTCCTCAGTTTCCCCATCTGTCAAGTAAATGAAGAAGGAACTGGCAAACCAATCCAGTACCTTTGCCAAGAAAACCACAAACAAGGTCACAACGAGCCAAACACAATGAAAAATGACAACACTAAGAACCATCTTCTGATGAGAACTATTTCTTCTAAATTCTCGTCTCTGGGGAAAGAGGATCAGTGCTATATGGCCCAAACTTAGGACAAGATTATATCTTGTAGATCTTAGTCAGAAACACTAGTAAGGTGGGCTGACTAGAACTTTTGTCCCTAGACAAAGAACTGAGAAAGCATTTGCTACATTTAAAATCCCTCTATAGATCAGATAGTTAACATGAATATAGAAGGTGTTTGATAGTAGTGTATTACTACTTTAAATGAGAGGGTTTTCCAGGCCATTTGCCTCAGATTTGGTTTGTCCTATTTGCCTATGGTACGAAATTCCCTAATATGGTTCTGATCCTGCCATCTTCTGGTTTTTCAGTTCTATTTCCAATATACTTTGTGCTATTGGTTGAACTTCTCAAGATCATGGTGCCTCTCAAAAGTACTGAAATTTCTTGGTTATGACTTTCTAAAATCAATTTGTTAATAGTAATGTCAACCTGGATCTGAAAGAGATCTCAGAGGCCATATAGTTAAATATACTCATTTTACAGAAGAGAGGAAACTGAAGAGTAAGTTACTAGCTAAAGGTGACATGGATAGCAAAATTCAGAAGCAAGATACAAACATATTTCCACTCACTTCAAAGCTCTTTCCATACTAAATTTTGATCTTAAAATTAATTTGAATTATATAAATAAAATATTCATAGCAATTGTCCCCAACTTATAAATGTCATTCATTCAACATTTGTTGAGTGCCTAAATTAATTTTTTTGACTAGGGGTAGGTTGGTCTATCAAAGAAGTACAAGACTAGTCTCTTGATCTTGAAAAGTTTACAATTTTGTATACATATGAAGATATAATGTCATAACAAAATCAATTTGCACCATAGATTGGATCATATTATCGGTATGCACAATCATTAATCTCTGGGAATCTTGACAAGAAAAATGTTACAGATGTGTAAATGACTGTTTTCTTATTTCGGAAGCTTGAGAGTGTAACAACTCTGCAGCAGCATCTGGTTTCCTGGCAAGAGACAAACTTCCACTAAGAAAATAACAAGTCAGATAGAGGTGACTTTCATTAAAGTTCAACATTCCTTTGGAGTTTCCAACAAATCAAAATATTCTGATTATGTTTTTTTAAAGTTTATAATGAATACATCATGAGAGATACATAATTTATTTTTGTCCTTTATCCCTCTCCATGAAATATTTGTTGTTCTTTTCATTCATTATTTTAAAAATGTTTCATCCATGTCTGGATGCTATGGAGCTGAAAGAAACCACAGAGGCACACTGCCTAATAATTAAAATATCAACCTTGCTAAATACCCTATACTAGGTAATAGATTTGAAATTCAAATGAACCTGGTTCATTTTCTTCATATTACATATACTAAAATGGAATCATTGAGAGATTAATTGATTTGTCATTGGTCACTAAGTTACTAAAAAGAAAGTTGCTATTTGTAAACAGGACCTCAGACTTTAAAGTAAAGCCTTCCTTCATTGCCCAAAGCAGCTTCCTCAATGCAGTTCAGACTTAAGTGTAGTGGAACTGCTAGAATGAATTTTTAAACTCCATCTAACCAAACTACTGATTAATTTTTTAAATTTTATTTTATTTGCAAAACATATGTATGGGTAATTCTTCAACATTAACCCTTACATATCTTTCTGTTACAAATTTTTCCCCCCAACTCCCCACCCCTCCCCTAGATGGCAGGATATCCACTACATGCTAATTATGTTAAAATATTGGCAAATCGAATATATGTATACATATTTCCAAACTTATCATTGCTGTGCAAGAAAAATCTTATCTACACAAAAAATGCATCAGATAAAGGAAACACAATGTAAGCAAACATCAATCAAGGAGTATGAGAATGTTATGTTGTGGTCCACATTTCACATCCCTCTCTCTGGGTGTATATGGCTTCCTTCGGTGAACAATTGGAAGTGGTTTGAAACATTTCATTGTTGAAAAGAGCCATGTCCATCAAAATTGATCATCATATAGTATTGTTGTTGCCGTATATAATGATCTCCTGGTTCTGCTCATTTCACTCAGCATCAGTTCATATAAGTCTCTCTAGGCCTCTTTGAAATCGTCCTGCTGGTCATTTCTTACAGAACAATAATATCCCATAATATTTATATACCATAATTTATTCAGCAATTCTCCAATTGAAGGGCATCTATTCAGTTTCCAGTTTCTAGCCACTACAAAAAGGGCTGCCACAAACATTCTTGCACATGTGGGGCCCTTTCCTTCCTTTATGATTTCTTTGGGATATAAGCCCAATAGAAATGCTTCTGGGTCAAAGGGTATGCACAGTTTGATAACTTTTTGAGCATAGCTCCAAATTGCTCTCCAGAATGGCTGGATCCGTTCATAGCTCCACCAACAATGCATCAGTGTCCCAGCATTCCTACATCCCCTCCAACATTCATCATTAACTTTTCCTGTCATTTTAGCCAATCTGACAGGCGTACTACTGATTAATTCGGCAGATTTTTTTCTCTCTAACTGAATTGATATAAGTGGCTGTTTTGACACTTTGAATAAAAGGTATGTGCATACCAAATGATCCTTAATTTTTTTGGAAGTGAAGAAAGTGGCAGTGAGGAATCTTGGTACTCAAGTTGCATAAAAAGATAAGTATAATTCAACACCATAACTATCCAAGAACATTTGGAAACAATGCTATAATTGTGAATATCATTAAAAGACAATGTAATCTAGAATCAGAAGATTTGGTCTTAAATCCTACTTCTGAAACTTACTATCTCTGTGATCCTGAGTAAGCTACCTAATTTTTCTATTCTTCAATTTCTTCACCTATAAAATAAAAATCTTGAATTATATAGCCTCTAAGGTTACTTATAGCACTATATCCACAATCATATGACCTTGGTTTTAAGTTAATAAATCTTTTTTTCCCATCTAAACCAATAAATCTTTTTTTTTCTATCTAAAACTTACTAAAAAGTTTCCCATTTAGAAAAAAAATATTTCAGGTTCTTATAGCACTTTTATCTTCACAAATTGCATTCTTCTCAAAACATGAGATAGGTAATGATCTTATTGTTATTTATATCCATAAAGTGAAGTTTATGGATGAGATACTGATGATCAGAGAAGTGAAATGACTTGTACAGAGTCATACAGCTAGTAAATGTTAGAGGCAGAATTTGAACCTAGTTCTCTTGTAATTCTAGACTTGATTTCTTTCTCCTGCTTCCCACGGACAATTACTACAGTTTTTGCTTCAAATTACATTGATTCCTTGTAGCAGCAATCTTGTTTCCACTGTTACATTCTTTCTACACACATTCCTCAGTCATACCTATCACATGTCACTGTCCTAGGTCCTGAAGTGTGTCACTGTCTAATACTTTGACATTTCCCTCCATAACAGTCTTAATTATACAAGATTGTAACTGATTTACAGGTTCATCACAGTACCATCACCACAACCATTACCACCCTCACACATCCATCTTTTGATATCAACATAAAGGAGCAATGCAATGTTAACTGATGTGGATACAGTATATAATAATCCATTTGGAAAGACAAATTAAAGTACACATTTTATACAGTTCTATGGAAACAATATCTCATCCTGAAGACACTAAGGCAGAAAGAGTGGTTTATTTAAAGACTTGCCAGTAGTTATTATAAAATCCAGATCTCTAGATTCTTGTAGTACATTCTCTAATAGGCCACAATGTCTGAAACCATAGCAAAAATACCAATAATCTTGTGAGTTTTGTGATTATTCTGATATTCAAAGCAAGGATGACACCTAAATATTCTTGATCAAAACTTGAGATTCAGCTTAAACTTGAGATTTTCCCTGATTTGAGAATCAGAATGTAAAGAAGGTTTAGGAATAGACACCTCAGGGAAAGTTATTCTTCTATTTCTGAGGAATAAGCTCTTGTGTCTTGGGATCCCAGACAGATAATATCTTTAGTATTTTGGGGTGATTCTAAGCACTAACAATTTAGGAAAGACACTGTTAAACTAAAGTAAACAATCAACTGTGATGGTGAAGTACCTCAAGTCCATGATATATAAGGTTTAGTTGAGGGAACTTAAAATGTTTATCCAGAAGAAGAAAAGTCATTGATAAAAACCCTCACTTAATTAAAGTCCTATCACATGAAAAATGATTGTATTTTTTGGCTTCATTCCAAAGAACCAAACCAAGAACGATTGGTAGAAATTTCTTTTTTAAAATTTTTTATTAAAGTTTTTTTTTATTTTCAAAACATATGCATGGATAATTTTTCAACATTCAATCTTGCAAAACATTGTGTTCCAAATTTTTCCTTCTTTTCCCTCCATTCCCTCTCCTAGGTGGCAAGTAATCCAATATATGTTAAACATGTGCAATTCTTCTATACATATTTCCACAATTATCATACTGCACAAGCAAAATCAGATCAAAAAGGAAAAAAAATGAGAAAGAAAACAAAATGCAAGCAAACACCAATAAATAGAGTGAAAATATTATGTTGTAATCCACACTCAGTTCCCATACTCTTCTCTCTGGGGTATAAATGGCTTTCTTCACAAGATCATTGGAACTGTTCTGAATCATCTCATTGTTGAAAAGAGCCATGTCCATCAGTATTGATTATCATATAATCTTGCTGTTGCCATGTACAAATGATCTCCTGGTTCTACTCATTTCACTTAACTTCAGTTCATGTAAGTCTCTCCAGGCCTCTATGAAATCATCCTGCTGATTTTTTCTTATAGAACAATAATATTCCATAGCATTCATATATTATAACTTATTTAGCCATTCTCCAAATTATGAAGAGACTTTAATTATAAAGAGTGGATTCCAGGTTTCAGGAGACTAGGATGCTACAGGTTAGGGGAAAATAGATGAACAATCTGAAGATGTTATGTGTTCCCCTTCATTGGGGGAATCTTGATAAGAGTACAATTTCTCACTTCCTACATATATATTTTAGAATTTACTTCAGGCTTGAGTTGGATTAGATGGTCCTTCCAACTCTCAAATTTTGTGGTTTCAAAATTCTTTAAAGATTTTGCCTTCAACTCTTTTTATTGTAGTAACCTTTATAAAAGGTACAGAACAGTTGAAATTCTGCAAGATTTAGTTGAGGTGTCAGGAAGTAGGAAGAAAGTTGATTTGATGTTTGAAACCAAATCTGAAGACTGGCAACTTGGACATTCTGAAAGTAGGTAAGTGATTTGGTGAATGTTCAAACAGAACATGAGACTAGAGATTGAGAAGTGGAGGAAATTCAGACCTGGGAAATGAAAGCCTATGAGAGAGCATTTGAGATACAGACAGAGAATAGAATAATCATTATAGGTTTCTGCTTCTGAAGAACAGTACCACCTGGGAAGAAGGCACCGGACAAACTAACTTGCATTCCTGCAAACAATAATTCTTACTTCCTATACTCTCCACCTCAAAATCCTACATTTGTCTTTGTATCCCTGGTATCTGACATAGTGCATGGCACATAGTAATGTGTTAAAAACAGTTGACTGATTTAAGCTCTTTTTCTCACCTCACCTCTCAGCCTCACCAATTGTAAAGTGCAATGCCATTTGATCATAACATATGAAAATTGTTTATTATTGATGATTTACATTTCAGAAGAATATATGAGCATATTTATTAGTAAGCCTTAGGATTCTTAAGTAACTATATACTTATTTTTATCATAGTTATCAAGTAAAGTACATAAAAAAAACACTAGATTTAGAATCTTAGGACTTGGGATCAGATACTGAACCTGATGCATGTTACCTATGTGATCATGAGTAAATTACTTAATCTCTTTCAAATTCAGTTTCCTTATCTATAAAATGAGGGTGCTTGGCTATATGATCTCAGTGATCCCTTTCCCCCCACATCTATAATTCTAAATATATTGGAATTTTTAAATCAAATTAATTGGGAATTCAGGACATCTCGAGGGGGAAATCTTACAATTTATGGAAGATGTTTTCTGAGGATGCTTTGTGGAAAATGATTTATTAAAAAGATGAATGAGTTTCTCCGCTATGCAATACACTTATTTTCTTTGAGTGGAGAATTTTTCATCATTTTGAGAATATTATAAATGAAACCAAAGAAAGAACACTGACATAAAGATTCCTGGTCACTATGCAAATTATAGAAAGTCCCAGTGACAAATTACTATTCTTTTTCTCAAAATAATTTTTTCCCAAGATGAAATAAATGAACCACACTGATGGCACCCTTCAGGGAAATAACATCATGTTCATTTCCATTAGAATGCCATCAGGAACACAGCACACCAAATAACCTGTGCTCTCTACAGCAAAGTGGTTTCATACATGGACCAAATGTTATATTGTTAGAGAATAGTCTTGAGAAATGATGGGAAAGTGGGCCAACTAATTTTGAATCCTTTCAATTGTGGAGGTATCCTTAAAATGACAAGAGCTGTTTGGGCATCTCTCTTTACAAATTGATGGTTATGTAAAACATCACTCTTTTTGCTCTTAGGAGATATTTACTTGATTGAAAATGAACCATGATTTCTTTGAAAAGTTTGCAAGATTTTATTTTATTTTGCAATGAAATTCCATTACTCATATTTAGATATAGAAATAGATGATATAGATGAAAGAATTCTCTAGGGATTTGGGTTTTTTCCAACAGAATACTTGAGGGGGGAACATATCAGTTGATATATCCTAAAGACAACTGAAATAGTGTGTCCATTTCTAGATGGTGACAGACTGAACTAAAATTCTCATGTACCTACTGAGGACTGACACAGCTGTCCATGAGTATGTACGTGTTCTGTACTTCTGTATGTTGGGCCTAGTTTACCATGTGTAATTTTTGGGGGAGTTGGTTAAAGGAATCTGTATTTACTACTTTCAGTCTTGGCCAATTCAAATTCCAGATGATACCAGGGCCATTGACATGATTCTAATAGCATCTGATTTTCTCAGAATGAGATAAAGGAAAAGGAAAAGAATAAACATTTATATAGCACTTAAAAATGCAAGGTAGTGTCTAAGGACTTTTTATAAATATCTCCTTTCATGCATTCATTTGATTGTCCTAGATCAGGTCATATTTTTGAAAGATGCTCTGCTGGTAGCCTTCTATCTATAAACTGCCTAAACACTTTTGCCCTAACTATCAATTCTACTACACTTAAGGAACACTTATTGTCTACTATCTGCTAGGCATTGTGATAAGAACTGGAAACATACATAATAATGAAACAGTCCCTGTCCTCAGAGAGCCCTCATTATACTCTGAAGAAACAATGTTTAAACAAATGAGCAAATGAAAAATATTTTTAAATAAAAATAAATTTTAATAGGGTGGTAGACTGGAAAAACACTGAACAAATCAAAAAAGTCTTCCCTGACCTGAGCCTTAAAGGAAATTCTCAGTCTGAAGGAGAGTAGGGGAGCCCTACAAGAATGAACCACAGCTTATGTGAAAGTTAGATATCCAAGAAATGAAATGTTGTATGTGGGGAAGGTGAAATGCCAGTTTGGCTAGAATGTAGATTGTATGACAGTGAAAAATGTATAATAATTTTAGAAGGATGAGTTGGAGCTACATTTTGGAAAGTTTCTAATGACTAAGAGAGAAATTTCTATTTTTCTCCTTTTAAAGACAAAAAACTACTGAGCATGGAAGGGGAATTATTAGACATGTTTTAAAAATACTTTTTGGCAACTGTATGTAGGAATTGGAGACAAGAGAGACTTAAGACCAATTAGGAGTCCATTTCAACAGTTCAGGCAAGAGATAAAAGCCTGAACTAGAATGATAGCCCTGTGATTGAGAGAAGGATGGGTGCAACAATTCTTTACTTCAGACCTCCTTCTTGCTCTATTTTCTGATTTCATAAGGTATACAAAATCCTTAATAAGACCATGTCCTATGTACACACAAATGCACACACACAGAGGTAGTCACAACAGAAGTGCATATGATCACACAAACCCTTCCACTTCATTACACTGCTATAGCCTTTCCATACTAATCTGTTTTTTGAATCAAGGTTCAATTAACTACCATCACCACCTGCCTCCTTGACCTGAAGCCAAACACAAATCTGGCTGGATCCTCACCCTTTGCTCCATCACAAGTCCAATGTACAATCAAAAGTATAATTGTATTGCTGAATGTAGTGATCAGAATCAAAAGGACATTTGTACATAGTAACAGCAAGATTATATGACGATTAGTTGTGATGAACTTGGCTCTTTTCAACAATAAGATGATTTAAGTCAATTCTAACTTGTGATGGAAAGAACCATCTGCATCTGGTAAAAGGACTATGGAAACTGAATATGGATCACAACAGAATTTTCACCTTTTTGTTGCTTGTTGTTTGCTTATTTTTCTCTTTTGATCTGACATTTCTTATACAATTTGAAAATATGGAAATACATTTAGAGTAATTGCACATATTTAATCTATATCAGATTGCTTGTTGTCCTGGGGAGGGGAAAAGTAAGGGATGGGAGGGAAAATTTTGAAACATAAAATTTTTGAAAAAATGAATGTTGATTGCATGTGATTGAAAAAATAAAATACTATTAAAAAGTATAATCATAGCAGCAGCAACTGTAGTTAATAATCCCATTCTTCAGAAGTTCTCCATGAAGAATCTGGAACTTGTCCACTCCTTACTGGAAAGAGGCCGAGGACATTTCACTGTGAAGGATTGCAGAATACTTCTTAGAATATTAGAAACCCTTGCAAAGACTTTCCTAGATATATTTTTGTCACCTAAGTAAATTGAGGAGAAATCAATATGGTATAACTGACAAGCAATGATTTTTAGAGTCAGAAGATCTTAATTCAAATCCTGTCTCTATTTTACACTAGCTTTGTAACCGTGAATGAGTGAGACATTGGATAGAGTGGACAGAGCACTGGACTTCCCAATCAGGAAAACCTTGATTTAATTTCCCCTCTATTACCTATGAACTGTGTGGTTGTGAATGAGTCACTTAACCTCCCTCTTTTATTCTCTATATAATAGCCATTTGTGGTTGTGAACAAATCACTTAACCTCCCTCTTTTATTTTCTATAGAATAGCCATTATAATAACACCATCTCATTGGGTTCTTGTGGGATCCGGTGAGATCATAAAGATATTTTGCAAATTTATGTCAGGTGCTACTAAGTTATTTCTCATCTCTGTGTTTCCTCATCTGTAAAATGAAGGATTAACTAGATTCTAATTAGTCAAAATTCTATGATGCAAAGGAATGAATGGGAATATGAGATATGAGAAGAATTTACTCTGCTAACCTGGCTTTTTAGCATGTAAACAGGTGACATGAAACCAGGACTGTAAACACTCATTTAAAGACAAATACTTATCAGTGGAAAGAAATTGTCCACACCTCTAAGAGATATGAAAGCTAGAAATCTCTTTTGTCTTTCATTTTCTTTTGATCCCACCATACTTTCTTAATCTCAATCTGAAACTGATCTGCTTTAAAAAGGAGTCAATGAATAGAGGTGTGATGAGCGCATTGCTGAAAGTGGGAATTAATTATAGCACTTACCATTACTACCCTCTACTTTGAAAGTGTGTCACTTCCCAGAAAAACAAACAGACTGTTATAATGAGGGGCACAGGGCAATTGAAAATGCTTTCTCATCTCATAAAAAAATATGTGGTGTTTATTAGGTCCTGGGCTAAGAAACGAATATCCACAGGAAAAGAGATATTAACTTCAATAATCTTAAACAAACAGGAGGAGATCAGAAATAACAGGGAGTTTTTGCAATGAAAGTCTGTATATTTTTTTGTCACCAGACCATTAGATGATAAAAGACCTGTACAGATCTGTACTTTAAATTCCAGCTAGCCATAAAAACACTATAAAATATGGTATTTGGCCATCCAAGGACACATTACTCTATCTATGGCCTAGGAACATAAGCAAAGAGTGAGGAAAGCGGCAAAAAGGAGAATTGATTGTATTTGCTCTATTTATGAAATGAATATTGCCTCTCCCATATGGTTTTATTTTTTATGAACCCCCTTCTCACCCTCACCCACTCCCATGGGGACTACTGGCACTGATTTACTCAATCAAGAAGTAAGTTTTTTTTTTAAATTACGGAAATATTTTCTGATTTCGAAAAATTAAATTTAATAGAAAATGTGCTAATAAAACAATATAAAAGCAATAAATATTTTCAGCAAACCCATTCCCCTCCTCCAAGGTATGTATAGCATAGGTACTTGCTTACTAAAATATGGAACATATCATTTTTAATAGAAAAACAATTTGACCACCCTTCTCTTTGAATTCTCAGAATTGTAGACATTTGTTCAGAATTATCTCCTGCCCTTCTTTTCTGTTTTCTGTTTCAAATATGCCTGCTTGTGAACTTCTTGTGATCTAAATACTCTCTGATAGTGACCTCAGGTTACTTAAGGGCAAGGACACTGATTGAGACAGAGAAAAACAGAATATTTTCAATGCTCCAAGATTTCAAAGATTCATGATGTCATCCCATGTCAATCCTCCTTAACTTGCTTGCAACTCCCCTATGCCTTAAAGATAGCTGTGGTATACAAAATAAAAGAAAGCCTTGTTGTCAGAAGGAACCTGCATTTGAATCCTGATTCATATACTTATTAGGCAGCTTGTAGTCCAAGGATAAACACGACATGTATTTTTTAGATTTTTTTTCCAATTCATTTATCAAGTTTCTGTTGTTTTTTTTCCTCTTTCTTTTGCTTTAAAAATATTCCTTGTTATATGTTTAAGTTTTTGGCATTCTCAATTATTTCAATATCAAGAACTGATGTAACTTTGTCAATGGAAATGTTGAAAAAAAGGAATTACCATCTGCTTTACAGTTTCACCCTAAGGACCATGGGATTTTCCCCATTTGACTTGCAGCTGAAATCTTCTGCATGTTAAGTATGTATGCATGTTTATGTGTTTATTTGTGTGTATACATATGTATATATAAATGTGCATCTGTTAGCTAACATTTATATAGTACTTACTATAGACTAGGACTGTGCTAAATGCTTTACAATGATTTCATTTGATCCTCACAATACTCTTGGAGGTAGATGGTATTATTTATCCCCATCTTTTAGATAATAAAACTGAGATATAGATATCTATATACACATATATAATATAGAAACCTGTATATATGCATATATCATGTATACATATATCCACACATAAACATATATGTGTTTATGTATGTATATCCCCAGTGCTTTGCACAAAGTTTTTAATCAATACTGTCTTAGTTCATTTATATGGGATGGCTCTCTGGAGGTGAAGCAGGATCTGAAAAAAATGTAGGTGATATAAACAAAATATATCAATAAAATTATTTTTAAAAAGAAGTTAGAAGGGAATATAACAAACAAAGAAATAGGTCTGCTTGTGTTTCTGTACTTCTCTGTTCTTACTGAAGAGAATAAAAAGGACCAGTCTATTTGGAGCTAACACCCAAAAAATCAATGTACATTGTGAGAAAGAATGAGAAACACTCACTGCATGTATATATCTGAAAAAGGACCTAGATTAAACCAAATAAGGATAGGGAAAATTGTTGAAATCAACAAAATTTTAAAGTACACATGGCTGGAGTTTTTAAGATATTTTGGAGAGAATTCAATTCCATAAGAATAAAAAACATTTTAGTTCCCCAAAAGCACAAATAAGAAGATCTTATCAACTACTATCTCATGTAAGTTTCTCATCTCTAAAATTCTGATGAGAACAATGTGTTTGAGATGATTGATGAAACTATGAGAAGCAGAGAACCAACCTTTTATATCTTATTTTCAAATCAAACATGTTTTTATAGTCATAAAGCTGCCTAAGAGGCTACAGAGAGTGTTAGGCTTCCTGTTCGTTGTTTCATTCCACTTAGTAAAATAAAATGTAATTTTTAAAGGCTCTTCTCCAACATGTCTCCCACACAGATCTTAAAATTATATAAGATCATATGATGGATGCTGCCATGGAGATGACTTTGTTCAATGAACCACTGAGTATTAACATCGTCAGGCAGAAAATAGGGGGAATATTTACTTAAGGAAGATATTTGCCAGGGTCATATAAGAGGACTAAGGAAGAAGTGGGCCCCTGAGCGGTGATCACGTTCTCCAAGAACTCTGTTTACTGGAAGCTATGCCCAATGGACCCTGGAATGTTACAAAAGCTACAGAATTTTACCAGCAAAATCCATCAAGGAAGCATGGCATAATCTAGGATATAGGGTTGGTGTTTGGTTATGTGGGTGATTAGATTTTCCAAAGATTTAAAACATATGGGTTTTGGAAAATGCAGTTTTCTGCTATTAATTTTTTTTAAATTGTATTTTGTCTTATATTTCTTTACTATCTTGCTACTTCTAGGTATATTCACAGTTTTATTAATTAATCAACTAATTGACTTATTAAAATTAATAACTAGAATTTACATAGTGCTTTAAAGTTTTTAAAGTGCCTTGTATTTGTTATTAGATTTGATCGTTGAAACAAGTGTAGGTAGGAACTATTCTCATCCACATTTAACAAATGAGATAACTCAGTCTGAGTGATTAAATAAATTGTCTGGGGACACACAATTGCTTAGTATTGGAGGCAGCTTTTAACATCAGATTTTCTTGATTCTAAGTGTGGTGCCCTAATCAACCATCAGCTGCCTAACAAACACATTCCCTAAGCATCTTCTGAGCAGCAATTTTAGTCTGCTGGTACTGTAGATATAGTATTAGGTCAGTCAGAAAGACTGAAGATGATTCCTGCCTCAGACTTTTATTAGCTGCATGATTCTGGATAGGTCACTTAATTTCTCTTCATCTCAGTTTCCTTAACTGAAAAATGGAGATAATAGGACATACCATTCAGGATTGTAAATGAAATTTGGATAGATGAATGAATGAAAAAAGTGTTTATTAGTATTTAATATGTGGAAAGCACTATGCTAAGCACTGAAGATACAAATAGAAAAGCAAAACAGGTCCTTTGCTCAAGGACCTCACATCAAAATGGGGGAAATTCAGGTGCATACCAGATGAAAAAACTAGTGGTCCTTGGGATGTTGTGGTAAAAGTAATGATGCTTCATTTTCTTTTATGTCATTTCCTTTGATGACACAATATCTGTTTCTCATGTTATACCATTAGAAAGTTCCAAAGATTTTAGTGGCAAGAACTTTTTTTTTCTGGTGTTTTAATAACTGAGGATACGGGGGGGGGATGCATTAGAAACAATCACCATATCTTCATAAGAGTTGATACCCTGGACAATGACTGTTGGTAACAAGGTTGATAATGAGGGTCTTTATGAGCATAAAAAGAAATAATAGAAGTAAAACATGTGAAAACATTAAGATAATGTAATTTTTATCATGATTATAAGAATAATTTTGCGAAACACTATTAACTAATCTGATTCAATTGCTGATCAAGGATTAGATTGATGAACAGAAAACATGATTCATTTATAGGGTTGCTCAAAATAATCAGGCTAATAATTATTAATTTGGTTATTTCTGTCATATTAGCTGAGATTTTTTATGTGCCCGTGAAGTAGCACATAAATATTAGCTATCATCATCATCATCACCATAGTCATCATCCTAGTCATTATATAGTGACAGGATACATTGTTCTTCAAAACTCTACTGTACTGAGTGAAAATGATTTGTGTTGTATTTGCTATGATGGTGCTTTGAATCTTTTTGTCAGAAACCTGAGACTGCATGCATGGTGTGAGTGAGAAGCTCTTCTCAAAGACTGTGTAATTAGCAAAGTATAAACTCTAACAGGTTCTCCCATTGTTTAGACTGTGATATTCATTTAAATGGATAACCCATAGAGTTGATCCATTAAGTACATAGACTTTGAAAAATATGTCTTAAGTAACAAATCAGAGCCAAAATTGAACAGAGAGAGGACAAAATAAGCTGGATTGCCTTTAGTAAATTACACAGTACTTCAAGTGACCCCCCAGCTTTTCCATCAAATGAAGAGTCAGTGTTTTAATACTAATCTTTTCCAGTGGTGAAGCATGAGTACAAGGCATAAATGCCACATTCTTCCAAAAAAAATAAAATTGAAGTTCACAAAAAGGGGCCTAGAAAGGCATGTGATGGGTCTGAGCAAGAGACAACAAAGTACAAATGAAGTGTGACTTCATTTTGAATAATACTTTCTATTTTTTACTGTTTCATTCATCATTTCACACTTTTTTTCTAATGTGAAATAAGAGAGTTTTTAATCCTGATGATAGAAATGTGTAATTATAAGACAAATAAGCTCTCCATCTTACATATTCTTTTTTGTATGCTTTTTTGCATGCATACCCCTGAGGATTCAAGGAACACAGTGCCAAGAAGCATGATCTAAATTCATTTGCTCCTCCTTCTTCCTCTTCCTTTTTTCCTACTCCTCTCCCTTCTTTTCCTATTTGTCTTTCCCCTTCTCCTTCTCCCCTCCTTCTCCTTTTCCTCCTCTTTTTCTTCTTCCACCTCCTTCAATAATTACATTAAGACCTGACTTTAATAGAAAATTCTTACAGATAAATAATTTATTCATGGGATCACTGACTTGAAATGCAAAAGAGCTTAGAGACAACAGTCTAACCTCATCTTCTGCATAACAAAGTTGAACCCTACAAAACTCAAAATCACAATGGGAAAAATGGTACAGCTAGAATTTGAACCCAAGACCCAGATCTTCTAAATCCTAATCCAGTGATCTTTCTATGGCTCCATGTTGCCTCTATCACTAATGGGAAAAAAGCCATAGTATTAGCAAGGTTTCTCTAACAACTGTGATTTTTCAGGTTCTATGAAGCAAATGAACAAGGGAAGTTGTGAAAGAAAAAGTTAAGAAGAAAATGAGGTAAAATTTCAGCAAGGAACAGACTTAGAAGTTTCCAACCAAGGGTTTCTTTTTTTTAAAGAAGAAATATTGAAATTTTTAGTGGATAACTAGACGTGTTTGTAATAAACACATAAATACACCACATTTTTGCAAGATAATATAAGACATTTCATGACCTAATCTACACATTTCCTCCATTGTTGCACATCAGGTGTTGCCCAAGGACTCATTCATTCCAATGTGGGGCCTCATCTCCTGAGCATTTACACTTTTTTGTCAATGAATATAATACATGAACTAGATAATATTCTGTAAAGATGTCAGTCCTAAGTGTTGGTCTCTGCTTTGTATTTCTAGCCTTGATAAGATAATGATTTTTTTAATCTACTAGAGAAAGAGAACTTGTAACATTTCCTATCTATCACAATTTGACAGAAATATGGCCGTAGAAATTGTTGTGTAAAGAAATCATTCAATAAGGTTAAAATGACTTTGAAGGGTAATAGAAATCAATGATGTTTTTTTAACTGCTTACTTCAAATGATTCCAATTGTCACAATTCTCCTTGACTTGTGCTGTAACTAAACTAGTACTTAGGAGGGGAAACCTCTTGAAAAAAGCATAATCACAATGCTGATAAACTTTATTTGTTTACATTTCTGATTTTACCTTGGTGGTAATTGAAAATAGTTCTGTTGTAAAATGTCCAAACTTACAGAAAATTAACCCTGGGATCATTTCTATTCTTCTGTCTCCTCATCAACATGTTTGAAGTCTTTAGGCTCTAGCACGGTTGTTCTAATGATCTAAGCTACCTTGATAATAGAATTTAATGAACAAGTAATCAATATGGTAGAATAATGGGCCATTGATTTTGAAGATGGCCTGAGAAAATGGATGTATTATGGCCCCTGTTTGATTGCTGATTACTCCTTCAACCTTTGATAGTCTCTGAATTGGTTATTTCACTGCTCAAATGAATGATTTTCAGTTGAGAATTGTTCAGAATTGTATTGAATGGTGATTGATCAAACATTCGATATTTGACTGTTTTGGGGGCTGAAATAATCCATAGGATCAACAATGCCCATACCTTTGCTTGTATTTCTAATATCATGACTTTGCACTAGAATTTTTTAATTCCCAAGCATGATGAAGACAGATTAATATAATAAAAAGATTGTTTTACTTGGAATCACAAGATTAGGACTCAAATCCCATCTTGACTTTATAACATTACTGAAGGGATTTTAGGACAACCACTTCTTTTCTCCAAGTGTAAAAAAGAGGAGACTAGATTCCAAAATTCTTTTCAAAATTCATGGTCTTATGACCCAAGGAGAGATTGTGGTGCTATCCAGACATAGGTGGAAGACATGTGTTATACTCATGGGTTCAAGTTCCAGCTCTGTCATTTCCTCACTGTGTGTTTCTTTTTGTAACTCTTAAAAACATTCTACAAATGGATGATATTCAAAATCTTATAGAAATCTTATAAAAATGTTGGAAACTATATCTATTTGGAACAATAAAATACTATTGAAGAAAAAATGGGTGATGTCATTATGTACTTGGAGTATGAGTAATTGAATTTTTATAGCATTAACTTTCTAGCTTTGATTCTGTATTGTAATATGAAAACTGTAGGGAAAAAGGATTTTCCCTGTAGTCAGGAGTATGCTGGCAAATGCTTCCCACTTGGTTCTATGAGGATAATGTGTGCACAGCATACTTTTAAATTTAGTCTATGTTCTTAACATTTTATCTATTTCTTTCCTTTGTCTAGACAATCAGTAGAGCAATAAAATTAGCTGTAATATGTAACACTTGCCCATTTGAGGGTATAAATGCTCATTAAAAATTTAACAATCAGCTTTTGTGAGCCAGTTCAAGCTGCTGCTAGTATCCCCGCTGATTACACTGCTCAATGAAGGTTCTAATCAACCAGTAAATGTGAGAATATTGACTAGATGAGTTCAGCTCAATTCAACAAACGTTAATTATGCACTGTTTTTATGCAAGGGCCTGAACTAATAAGATCTAGAAGGAAACAACAATTATTAAGGTATTAAGTGGGTCTATGACCTTGTCTTGTGGATATTGCCTTTAACCCAACCCTACTCATTCTATGTTCAAGAACACCTGTTCACAAACCATCACAATTCTGAGCTCTTCTCAACTGAAAATCAATCACTTGAGCAGTGAAATAACCATTTTACTGAAGAAGTCATTTTCCCATGGAAATTATATACACCATGCATGTTTTCATTGTTTCACTGACTAATATCCTGGCTTCTCTGGAGATGGTGGGATCCTATGATTTGTAGTTATATATTATCCATGGAAGATACTTTGTTTCAAAGTTATTAAAAGCACTGTGAAATTATCCAACAGTAATTCAGTCTCCTCTTTTTAATTTTTTTTTAAATGTTGGACTCGGGTATTATTTTTTTTCCATTGTGTTTGTTTAAGCCATGAGTATTTTCTGTGAGACTGAATGTCTAACTACAGATCATTGTCTGGAAAATATATAGTCATTCTTCATTCACTTATTTTCCCCATGGGATTATTAAGTTGATTTCTTGAGAGCAGTTATGAAATTAATTTAGGAAGCTTTACAAAACTCCAGAAGTTGTTGAAATCAGGACAAAATCCTCTGTAATGAGTAACTGAAAAATCTCTTTTGCATTTGAACCCTGTGCTGGGTAGCCTCCATGATAAAAACCCATTTCTCCAAATAAACGTGTGAATTCCAGCCAATTTAGTTGATTGCAAACATCAAATGAATACTGTTCCAGGTACTACTCAAACAAGGAAAGATGAAAAAAAAAAACAATGTCTGCTTTCTAGGTAGCTATTCTAAAAGAGGAAGGTAACATGTGTAGGCACATTCAAGATAGATGAAGAATAGATGGAAGGTGACCTTAAAGTGGAAGGTACCAGAAGCTGAAAAGTCCAGAAAAAGCCTTTTTTGAGGAGGTGGAATGTGAGCTGAGTCTTAAAGAAAGCCAGAAGCTTTAAATGGCAGAAAGGAAGGAGAGCACCCCATATATATGGGACAGCCAGTATAAAGGCATTTGAGATGGGAGATGAAAGAACAACAAGGCAGGAACAATATGAGTGAGGAACAATAAGAAGATCAATTCAGATTCAATATACTGTGTATAAAGGGCATCCAAGTATAAATCATTCTGTGCTTTCTAAGGACCATCTGTAAATGGACTGCTTTAAAACACAATTAGTTGTACAACCATTTAGAGGCTATAATACCCCAATAAAATGATATGTTCTTGCCTGTTTTACTTTTGAGTACGGTGGGGGTAGAAGTGGACTGTAGAAAATAACATGAAACTGCTAGATGCCATGAAAAAAAAATTACCACTATTCTTAGAAATCTGCATTTCTTTATTCCATTACTGGTCTATTTATACATAGCTGGATTTTTTAATACACAAAAGAATGAGTGCCAGAGATGTTAATGATGTGAATTTCACAGGTATAACCTCAATGAGTACAAATAATTTATTTACTTGATTGATTCAAATAAATGTTAAGGAATCGGACTATCTAAAGTGCTAAAAAAAACACATTGTAGGTGGGAAGACACATCCTAATTACAGACCACAAATGGGTTTTACATCTTAGGTGGAATGTGGTATATATACAAATCAGGGATCAGGGATATGTTAGAAGAGGATAGAGGATATAAGGACATAGAGAAGATTCTTGTGACTTCAGGATAAATGAATAGTTTTAAAGCACTAAAAAAGTGATTCTATCCAACACACACTCACACACATACATCCCTCTCACAGCAAATGTTCTTTCTTCAATGGAGGTTAAGCTAGTTGATTTCCAAGGTCCCTTCTTCATCTAAATCTATAATCTTATGATAGTATAGATTTTTTTTTTCTAATGTAAAGCTTACTATTCATGAAAGAGACTCTTACTGCAAAAAGAAAATGTGGTCATTAGTATCGTGGCTTAGTGGCAAGAGCAGTGACCCTCAAGTCAGACGATATGAGTTTAAATTCTCCCTCAGATTCTTAAAACCTATGAGACCTTAAACTTCCTTTCTGGTCTCAGTTACATTGCTGTTGTTTATTCCTCCTTTTCAAAAAAGACCAATGACATCACAGCATAATGTTGTGATTTGGGCATGAATTGGATTCAAGTGAAGCAGAGTTGCCTGAAGTCAATAGCCTCATCCTCTCTTCCAGAATCATCAAAGCCCAGTGGCAAGGCAAAAGTCAAGAAGACTGGCAATGGCCAGACTGGATGACCTTAGTGCCTTCAGTGCCCGACTGAGCTTTAGTCACTCTACAAGACCTGTCTCAGCTGCCTTTGTGGCTGTTAGAACAAATTGTTCATATCCATCCATTCTGCTGGGAATTGGGGTAGACATCCCTCATAGGTTCCCGTCTCCAAGAAACTTTACCAGGTTGTAGCTGCTGCATATTGTACAGCTCCTTGGAGTCACTGGTGAGAGTTGGGTAAAAGGTAAACACTAAAAATGGATGAGCAGCTCTGAAAAGGGCTAAGTGAGCCCTCACA
This sequence comes from Myrmecobius fasciatus, assembly GCA_023553655.1. Lineage (NCBI taxonomy): Eukaryota > Metazoa > Chordata > Mammalia > Dasyuromorphia > Myrmecobiidae > Myrmecobius > Myrmecobius fasciatus. Next base: position 630,655 of record JAJPUD010000530.1, on the reverse strand, counting down.
CCAGAGGTGCTAATCCTCCCTAAATACTTCATAGACCCCTTTAGTTACATTTTTTTTTTGTAAAAATGAAGGGTTTTGATTAAAGAGGGAAAGACTGAAGGGAATACTTAGTATTTAGTATGTGCCAGGCAGTGTGCTACACATTTTATATATTTCATTTGATCTTCACAACCATCTTTTGATATAGGTACTTTATCTATGAAAGATAGCTCTACAATTCTTTTAACCCTAAATTTATAGTTAAAATTTAGAAACTTGATTAGATCATTTGGTAGCCCTTCACTTTAAAATCTATATATGCAATAGACATCACTGTGACAAAATGTCTGGGGAGGAATATTGAATTAAACCAAATGTGATTAGGAATTGCCATTCCCAGACAAGATATATGAGTCCAAGGAATACATTTCTCAACTGTGGACTCCAAATGAGGATGTTTAAATCAAGATTTTTCTATAAACTTGCTTTCTCTTCATTTTGCTTCTCTTTCTCCAAGACAATAATATCATCTGAAATGAGGGGGCACTTAATGGCTGCTGCAAAAGCAGCTCCCTGGCCTTGAGGTTCCTTCCAACCAATGCAGGTATCCTAGGCAACAGATCAAGAATATTTATTCATAAAAGAGTCTGTGTTTACATTGTGTCCTCAGCAAGATTGTAAGCTTTATTAAATAGGATCTTGTCTGCTTTTTGCACATATAAACGTTCCCATAGACTTGGTAATGTACTCCTTTGTCAATGCACTTAAATCCTGATACTGTGAATATACTCATTCAGAGTTATATGGAAAATCTTTTCCATGTTCATTTGTCTATTGTAATTTAAACACAAAGACATATTCAAACACATATATGTGTGCAACATTTAATTCTCCAGACTGTGATATAAATGTCCAATGAATCATTTTTTTTTCTTAAAATGGCAAATAGGGTTTGGGGTTCCAGACAAATATAAAAGAGTGGAAGAAAGAAAGATCCTTCTACTTTTGGTAGCCGTATCACTTAAGCACCTTCCCTAATTTCTTCTGATAGATATGGCACTTGCCACTGATCTGTCCCTGGACACTGTCAGTCAATCAATCAACAAACGTCAGTTAAATATTTACTATGTGACAGGAGTTGCGTTAAGCGTTGACAATACAAATCAAAATAAAAATAATCTCTGCTCACAAGGAGCTTATACTCTAATGAGGGAAGCAACATGAAAATAACTATATAACAATATACTATGTGTGGGGTTTTTTTTGGTGTATAATGAGCTTTTCATAAATAAAAGAAAAATTCAGTGTTTTAATCACCATCATCATAAGTAGAATTATCAGAGTTCTTTTAACTTGGCTGCCCCCCACCCCTTGTACAGTCTTCTTAAATTCACTTCTTAGAATCTCTCACTTCCTTCAAGACTCATCTTAAATATTACCTTCTGCATGAAGCTTTTCCTGATCCCCCAACTGCTAATGCCTCCACTCCCATTCCCCAGTTTTTATTTTGTATATATTTTAGCTTTAAGTTACTTTGGCTTTGTCTTATACCTTCCCATCACTGAACATAGTGTCTAGCATACATTATAAGTTTAATAAAAATGTATTAGTTGGCTAGTTGAATGAGTCAAATTTTGCAGTATTCTGTATGCATTATTCCATTAGAATCTTCCAATAAGCTCTTGGGGTAGGTACTATGGGTATTATGCTATTCCTCTTATAGATGAGGATGCAGCTTATAGAGCTAAATGTCTTGATTAAGATTATGTGATTAGTATTAGAAGCAGCATTTAAATCCTATGCTTTCCTGATTCCTGTCTATTTGCTTTAAGATAATAAAAATAAAAAACACTCAATAAACAGCCTATGAGTTTGGTTGATATCCCTATGATGTAAAAAATTGAGAAAGATGTACGGCACTTCTAGTAGACCCTTTACAGTGAGAGCCTATATTAGGATAGAATGAAGAAGGATGGGTAGGGGGGATCAGAAACAATCCGCATTATTGGAGGGAATGTTCACATCAGTCAGATAACAGATCTTAGTCAGTCTATTATATGCCTTGATAAGCATCTTCTATACTAGGTACTCTGCTAAGAGCTAGAGATACAGAGAAGAACAAAATTGGAGCAGCTGGATGGCACAGTGGATAGATCACCAGCTCTGAAGTCAGGAGGACCTGAGTTCAATCTGGTCTCAGACACTTAACACTTCCTAGTTGTGTGACCCTGGGCAAGTCATTTAACCCCAATTATCTCACCCAAAAAAAGGAGCAAAATCAGCCTCACTCTGCAAGGGTCTCAATTTCTAATGAGGGAGACAGCAAGCAAACAATTTTGTATATCCATGATATACAGTGTAAATTGGAGGCAATCTCAGAAAGAAAGCACCAAGAAATGAGTGGGAGCCAGGAAAGGTTTCTCACAGAAGATAGAATTTGAGCTGAATCTTGAAGGAAGAATATTCAAAGGATGATCCTATAATAATTATTATTACAATAAAAATAGTAAGAATAACATGATACAGTACTTTAAGTTTTTCAGAGTGCATTAGATATGTTATTTCATGTGATCCTTGGAAGATGGACCATGAGAGAGAAGACAATATTTTTGTAGGCTATTCTTGTGACAGCATAAAGTTTAATTGGTAGTAATATGATATTAATTTTAATTATATTATAGTAATTCTTGCTTGATAATATAATGATAATAGAACATTTTGGTATTATTGCTATTGCCATTATTATATATTAATAATATATTTATAAACATAAACAATATAAAATTTATATACAACATAACCATATTTTGATATTATTAGTAAGAATTAAATGAAAATGTTATCTTCCATGAGTAAACCAAATTAACCTAGAGCCTACACTCCAACCATCCAAGACTATTTATTTTTTATTAGTCACCAAATCCTGATTAATGGAATGCCTCTAGAGAACATGGCATGGTACCAAAATTTGTTCTATAGTAGGAATATGTGTTTCATTCACCACACCTAAATTTAACTATATCCCCAAAAAGCCAAAAGCTCTCTCTCTCTCTCTCTCTCTCTCTCTCTCTCTCTGTGTGTGTGTGTGTGTGTGTGTGTGTGTGTGTGTGTGTATATATATATATATATATATATATATATATATATATATATATATATATATACCCTTATTTTCTGGAGTATCCATCCCACCTCCCAAAACCTAAACAAACTAGAAACAATGTGGGAGGTGGCAATTGAAAGACAATTGAATAAGTTGTGGTATATGGAGGTCATGAAATATTACAATATTGTAGGAAGAAGATAGGGATTGACCATAATCCCCATTTTGGGTTTTTAGTCCAAGAGACTTCAAATTCCAGCTCCTTCAACCCATCTAGCACTAATGTACAATGCCACCTTCCAGGAATGAAATCCCTACTTCTCTAGTGCTTTCTCTAGGACCATGGGAGGAGATTTGGACTTGGTTTCCCCATTTAAGACTGCAAAAGAAGCAAGGCTTGACCGGGCTCTATGATCCAACAGGAAAGGCATGCAAAAGCCTTTGCATAATCAAGAAAAAGAAACCATCCTTCAATATTTTAGTGAATCCAGGACAACAGGAGCATCGCAAAGAAGAGGTCCTGGTTCTGGAGCCTGAGGACTTGGATTCAAATACAACTTCTGAAATTTCCTACCTGTGACCCTCTGGATGTGTCATCTCTTAAAGAGTTAACTCCTTCAGGTGGAAAATGAAGGGGAAGGAAGATATGTGCCCTTTGTGGCTCCTGAGGTGCTTCCAGAAGAGAAAAAAAATGGTCTTTACATAACCACTAAATGTCAGTGTCTTAATCTATAAAATGAAGATAATAATACTCACATTATCAGGGTTGTGAAGAAAAGAGTTTGTAAATCTGAAAGTACTTTAACAGTATAACTTTTCTTTTCCCTTCTCCTCTAACTTTTTTCTCATTCTCCTTTTTCCTATTAAAATAAAACAAAGAGGCAATTAGGTGACACATCGGATAGAGCACCAGCCCTGAAGTCAGGAGATCTGAGTTCAAATCTGGTGTCAGACACTTAACACTTCCTGGCTGTATGACTCTGGGCAAGTCACTTAACCCCAATTGCCTCAGCAAAAGATAAAAAAATAAAAAATAAAACAAATAAATGAATGAATAAATAAATACAATAAAAATAAAATTATAGAGAGTAATTTTTAAATGCTTATTTATTGTTCAATGCTTGGGGATTTCCATATCATGACTCCTTCTATATTGTATCTGTATATTTATATATGTGTGTGTGTATGTGTGTGTGTGTGTTTGTGTATATATATATATATGTATATATATATATACACAAACACACACACATATATATGTATATATGTATATATATATGTATGTATTTGCATGTAAAATATATTTAGAACACTTTCCTTCAAATTTAGATCCTGAACTTCTGGAGATTCAACTAGAACAAGTTATTGCCCAAGTAGGTACCAAGGTGTCCTAACCTTGAAGAGGTGCCCTTAGAAGCAAGTTGGCAGGTTCCCCCTCCTTAAGCAGAAGCTGGAAGACCGCTTGTCAAATCTGTTACAGTGGAAGTTTCTCTTGGCCATGGGGCCGGACGAAATCTCCGAGGTCCCTTCATATCTCAAATCATGAGATTCTCTGTTTCTCTCTAGTGCTCAATTTATATTTCTGCATTTCTCTCCACTGTGCCTCACCTTGCTTTAGGACTCTTTGCAAACATAAATGAGATTGAACTTTCGTAGTCTGGCTCAGGAATCTCATTCCTATTTATCACTTTGTTTCTATGGGAAAATTCTGTTTGAGAAATAACCAGATCTATGGCTGACCTCTTTGAATTGCACGTAGTTTTAGGCTGAAGACTATTTGTATTTGGCTTCTGTTTCTTACCCCAGTGACGTTCATGCTGGATACAGAGCTTGGCGGGCGAAGTGTAACCAACCTTGTAGATCAGAAGGGGAGCTTCTTGGTGATGGCCAGAGCCAGGCTGCATCTCAGCCAGTGTGACCATTTATCTACATCCAGAAGAGAACTCAAGTGTCATCTCCCTAGTGTTAAAAATGAAGAAACGTGTGTATCAGAGGCAGTCAGGTGGTACAGGAGATAGAGCACCACAGCTTAGAGTTGGAGACCAAAGTAAAAATGCAGGCTCAGACAGTGGCTAAGTGTGGTCCATCTGTAAAATGGAAATAATAGTAGTGTCTCTCTCTTGAGGTTGTTGTGAGGATTAAATGAGATGATATCGGGGGCAGCCCATAGACAGCTCTGAAATCCAGAGGACCTGAGATTAAATCCAGCCTCAGACACTTAGTATTTACTAGTTGTATGATACTGGGCAAGTCACTTAACACCCACCCCCAACTGTCATGCAAAAAGAGGGGGAGAGAGACAGAGATAGAAACAAAAAGAGACAGAGTCAGAGAGACAGAGACAGAGAAAGACAGAGACAGCCATAGACACAGAGAAGGACACAGAGACAGAGAAAGAGAGAGACAGAGACAGAGAGAAGAAGGAGGGACAGACACTGAGAATTTTTGACTAAAACTGATCCTATTGAACAACTCTAGTGCCAAGTGTTATAAATTCTAACTTATCTGGTCTTTGGATCTCAATGATACTTCAAATGTCAAAGCACATAGACTGGTAGTTTGCCAACAAATGACAATTATCTCATATGAGAAACAAAACTCACTAAGCTTTATACCTGAATTTGACATCATTTTCTAGTAAAAGTTTAGAACAATTTTCATGCAAAAGACAATATATTTCAGGGACTGGATAGAATTGAGAAGATTTTCCAGTGTGAAAGTGAGCAAGTCATTTAAAATATGGATGTGAACCCAAACTAATTTACTTATTTAGTGCCATACCAATCAAACTCCAAAGAAATTATCTTACAGATCTAGAAAAAATAGTAGCAAAGTTCATTTGGAAAAACAAAAGGTCAAGAATTTCAAGGGGATTAATGAAAAAAAAAAGGCTGACGATGGTGGACTTGCTGTACCAGATCTAAAACTATATTATAAAGCAGCGGTCATCAAAACCATTTGGTACTGGCTAAGAAATAGAGTAGTCGATCAGTGGAATAGGATAGAATCACAAGACAAACTAGGCAATAACTATAGCAATTTGGTTTTTGATAAACCCAAAGACCCCAGCTTTTGGGATAAGTATTCACTATTTGACAAAAACTGCTGGGAAAACTGGAAACTAGTGTGGAAGAAATTAGGGCTTGACCCACATCTAACACCACATACCAAGATAAGATCTAAATGGGTTCATGATCTGGATATAAAGAGTGATACTATAAGTAAATTAGAGGAATGTAATATAGTTTACCTCTCAGACCTATGGAGATGGAATAAATTTATGTCCAAAGAAGAACTGGAACTCTTAATTGAAAACCAGATAGATAACTTTGACTAT
>JAJPUD010000530.1:555788-609236 GCA_023553655.1 Myrmecobius fasciatus | reverse complement strand
GCATCATGATCTGAAAAAGATGCATTTACTATTTCTGCCTTTCTGCATTTGATTTTGAGGTTTTTATGCCCTAACACATGGTCAATTTTTGTATAGGTTCCATTGACTGCTGAGAAAAAAGTAAACTCCCTACTGTCTCCATTCAACTTCTTCATAAATCTATCATACCTAACTTTTCCAACAATTGGTTTATCTCCCTAGTTTCTTTCTTGTTTATTTTGTGGTTTGATTTCTCTAATTCTGAGAGAGCAAGGTTGAGATCCCCCACTAGTATAGTTTGGCTGTCTATTTCTTCTTGCATCTCTCTTAATTTCTCCCGTAGGAATTTGGATGCTATTGCACTTGGTGCGTATATATTTAGTATAGATATTGCTACATTATCTATGGTACCCTATAATAAAATATAGTTTCCTTCCTTATCTCTTTTGATTAGATCTATCTTGGCTTTTACTTTATCTGAGATAAGGATTGCTACCCCTGCTTTTTTTTTTGTTCACCTGAAGCATAATATTTTCTGCTCCAGCCTTTTACCTTCATCCTATATGTGCCACTATGTTTTAGTTGTGTTTCTTGTAGACAACATATTGTGGGATTCTGATTTTTAATCCAGTCTGATATCCGCTTCCGCTTTATGATTGAGTTCATCCCACTCACATTCACAGTTAGAATAACTAATTCATTATTTCCTGCCATCGTATTTACCCAAGTTATGTTTTCCCCTTTCCTTTCCCCTTTCTCCCTTCCCCCCTCCTCATAATTTGCTTTTGATGACCCCCTCCCCCAAACAATACTCCACCCTTTAGGTCCCCTCCCCCTGTTTTTACTACTTTCCCCTGATTCTTCTTTTTTCCCTTCTATTAGTTTATCCCTTTCTTTTCCTCCTTTCCCTCCCACTTCCCTCTAGCAACAGACAAGTTTCTATTTGAAAATCAAGTGTCTGATATACACTTTTAGAACCCAACCTGATGAAAGTAAGATTTACACAATGCTCATCTCCCTCCCCTCTTTATCTCAATTATATTAGGTTTTCTTTGCCTCTTCAAGAGATTTTACCTTGCTTTTACCTCCTTTTTTTTAGATCTTATTTTACCACTTTTTCCCTCTTTTCCCCAGTATGACAACCTTTCCCCCTCTAGTTCTCTTTTTCATATTATCAAAGTAATATCTAGTTCATTATACCCCCAAACTTTGAGTATCCCCCTAGTAGAAATAAAGTTCTCAAGAGTCCTTTCCTTTTTTACCTTTTTATGCATCTCTTGAGTTCTGTGTTTGGGTGTCGAATTTTTTGTTCAGATCCGGTCTTTTCATTAGAAATAGGTGAAATTCACCTATATCATTGAATGACCATCTTCTTCCCTGGAGGATAATGCTCATTCTAGCTGGATAGGTTATTCTTGGCTGTAATCCAAGTTCCTTTGCCCTTCAGAATATCTGGTTCCAAGCCCTTCGATCCTTCAGTGTGGAAGCTGACAAATCCTGTGTGATTCTAATTATTGATCCTTGGTGTTTGAATTGTTTCTTTCTAGCTGCTAGCAGAATCTGTTCCTTGGTGCTATAGTCCTGAAATTTAGCCCCAATATTCCTTGGGGTTTTAATTTTGGGGTCTCTTTCAGGAGGTGATCGGTGAATTCTTTCAATGATGATTTTGCCTTCTGATTCTAAAATCTCAGGGCAGTTTTCTTTCAGGATTTCCTGGAAGATAGTGTTTAGATTCTTTTTTTCATCATGACTTTCAGGAAGTCCAATAATCCTTAGATTATCTCTCCTAGATCTATTTTCCACGTCAGTTGTTTTTCCTAGGAGATATTTCATATTTTCTTCTAATTTTTCATTTTTTTTTGTTTTTGTTTGACTGATTCCTGAAGTCTTATTGAGTCATTCACTTGCATTTGTTCAATTCTTATTTTTAAAGTGTTGTTTTCTTCAGTTACCTTTTTAAGCTCCTTTTGTAACTGGCTAATTTGTTCATTGCACTCTTTTTCCACTTCACTAATTTTATTTTTCAATAAATTGGTGTCTTCATCATATCTCTTTTGGAGAGCTTCTTGCACTGACTTCAGTTTATTTTCCCATTTATCCTCCAGCTCTCTTTTGAGATTCTGTATGCAATCTTCCAGAAAGGCCTTTTGAAAAGGGGACCAGTGATGGTCCTTAATAACATCCTCTGAAGTTTTGTCTAAAGGAACCTCAGGATCTGGGGTCAGCCCTTCTCTGTCTCGATAAAAGCTGTCTATGGTGAGAGCTCTCTTTTGCTTCTTCATTTTTTTTTTAGACAGCATATATTTCTCTTTAAGGTTTGGAAAAACCAGGGCTAAATCTCTTTGCTCTGGGGCAATTTGGTGAATTAATTTAAGGTGCTGGGCTGGTGGGGGCTAGGACTAAGTCGGAATTACTCCTTAAACAAGGCAAGTCTGCCAGAACACCTGCCCCCAATCCAGGCAGAGTGTCCCAAGTGCCTCAGATAAACTCCAGGTGTTTGGAGTTTGGAGTTTGGAGTTTTTGCCACAATGAGCTGAGCTGAGTCCCACCCTTACTTCTGAACTACACCACTCTTTATCCCTCTGTCCGAGTTAGAGAAACCTGATGTGAAGTTCTTCAGAGATATCAGCAAGCAGTATCCAAGTATTTCTGAATTTGTTGACTTGAAGATCAGTTCATAGGCTTATTTTATTGTTGATTTGAGAGAAGATTGGAGGAGAAGCAGAGAGTCACGTTTTTATTCCACCATCTTGGCTCCCCCCCCCCATTCTTGAAAAGATTTTTTTAAGAATTATTGAATTGTATGAAAACTATGATTTAAAATAGCCTGGACATCATGTTTCAAGAAATTATCAAAAAATTCCCCCAATATCTTAGATGCAAAAGAGTAAGGTAGAAATTGAAATAATTCACTTACAATATTCTGAAAAATTATAATATTCCAGGAATATTATAGTCAAATTCCAGAGCTCTCAAATCAAGGAGAAAATATTTCAAACAGCCAGAAAGAAATAATTCTAGTATTTGAAGCCACAATAAGGATCACACAAGATTTAATAGTTTCTATGTTAAATGAGTGGAGGTCTTGGAATATGATATTCCAGAAGCAAAAGAGTAAGGATTACAACCCAAAATAACCCCATTTAGCAAAACTGAATATAATCCTTTGGAGGTTGAGGTGGGAAATGAGCATTTAATGAAACAGAATTTCTTCAAGCATTACTGATCAAAGCTGAATAGAGAATTTGACATTCAAACAGAAGACTCATGAGAAGCATAGAAAGATAAACATGAAAGTGTGATAGACTCAATAAATTTAAATTGTTTTATATGGTAAAATGATATTTGTAACTTTTAAGAACTCATCAGTATTAAGGCAGTAAAAAGAAGTCTGTATAGACAAAAGGCATGGACATGAATTGATTATGTTGGAATGATCTTCAAAATGAAATGTTTGGGTGAGAAAGAGAGAGATGTAGTGGAAGAAGGAAGGGAGAGTTAGAATAGGGAAATTTTTTTCACATAAAAGAGGTACACAAGGAAGAACTTTAATAGTGGAGGAGGAAATGGAGGGATGAAAGGCAATGCTTGAAACTCACTCTCATCATAATTAGTTCAAAGAGAGAAGAATACATACAAATATTGTGAGATATAGAAATCTATTTTACCCAACAGAGAAATAGAAAAAGAAAGGAATAAGAAATATGGGAGGGTTGATAAAAAAGAGAAAAGATTAAGGGAGGTAGTGGTCAGAAACAAAACAGACATTTGGAGAGGGACAGGATAAAAAGAGAGGAGGAGCTAAATAGGGGAAATAGAGTGGAGGGAAATCACTAATGTGAATGTGAATGGGATGAGCTAACAAAGAATAGAAATGGATGGCAGATTGAATTGGAAATGAGAATGCAAAAATATGTTTTGTACAAGAGATACAACGGGGACAGAGGGATACTTACAGAGTTGAAATGAAGTGAAGAGGACAGAGAGGCAATTATGATCTCCTTCCTTCCTTTCTTTTTTTCCTTTCCTTTCTTTCTTTCTTTTTCTTTCTTTCTTCCTTTCTTCCTTCCTTCCTTTCTTTCTTTCTTTCTTTCTTCCTTTCTTTTCACTTTTTTGGGATATGGCTAATATTGAAATATGTTTTGCATTATTTCATATGTGAAATTGATGGCATTTGCTTTCTGTGTAAGTGAGAAAAGGGCTGAAAAGGAAAAAACTCAGAACTCAGATTTTACAAAAAGAATGCTTAAAATTAATATATTTTTTTAAAAAATTCAAAAGTGTTATTTTTTCTTTTATAGCAGATTTTTCCTTTGCCTCATTCCAATGTAAAAAAAATCTAAATCTATTGATGAGGAAAAATTATAAAATGAGATTCCTTTCTTGTTCATTATCCTTGTTCTCTTGCATTTTTTGAGAAGAAAATGAAGTGCTTATTTGAATAACCCAGGCAATTTGTATTTTGATTGCTAACAAAGCAGATTCAGTCATCATTTCATCAGGGAAAAATATTTAATATGCCATGATGACACAAAGCAAAAAGAAATTTTTTTTTTCTAAAAAATGTTGATGTCTCTACTGTTGTCTTAAAGGTCATAGACCTTATTTAAAATGTTTTCCCTCCAAATATAAGCTTATCCACCAACTTTTCATAACATTACTTTCCAGGGTATATAACTGCTCCAAGACAAATCTAATCTAATCCACTCAATTTAATTCAGCTATCATTTATTAATTCCTTTCTCGGTGCCAAATGCTGCAAGGCAATTTGCCATAATGGATAGGACTCTGACCTTGGAGTCAAGAAGTTGTGAGTTCAAATTCTGCTTCAGATATGAATTAGTTTTATGTCTCTGGGGTTAATTATTTATTCTCCCTAATTTTCAATTTCCTTAAAAAAAAACACCTCTCAATTTCCTCCAGGAATATTACAAGATGTGTCAAATTGAAAGCTCATAGGTTCCATATTTAAAGCACTTTGTAAAATGTCTTCCTCATGATAACAACTGATGGAAAATGAAGAATAAAGACAAGATAATCTAAAGAGGAAGCCAGCAAGAGTACCTGAGAGGTGCACCTGTGCTAGGGATTCTAATAAGGAATGATGAGGAGGCTTCTATAGAGAGAAAATTGTGTTTAGGGAATTGCAGCTCATTTTTTCTAGAACATAGAAGAACTAAAGAAGAATAAAGGAGAGAGAGAAGAAATAAATCTGTCAAGAGAGGTGACAGAGTGCATGGGAACTCTAAATGCTAGGCTGAGAAGTTTGTATTTAAATAGTGGTACTGAGCAGTGGATCTGGCAGCAAATCCTGACAGACACCTGTGTGAGCCTACCAAGTCACTTATGTCCCTAAGAGACAATTTCTCATCTACAAAATTAGAGTATTGGGGCTGTCATCTGAGGTCTCCTAGATCTAAATATATGAACCTCTTTTATTCTAGGGACAATCAGGAGCAGTGAAGATCCTTGATCAGGCAGTGATATAAGGAAACTTCTGTTTTAGGGATATTAATTTGGTATCAGTAAAGGTTATCATGGGGGTATGAACATGATTGACTGGAGCAATATTTAGCCTGCTTAAAATACTTTCTAACTATTTTACAATTTTAAGCACCTTCAATTACAATATGCTAATCAATATATCAATAACTCAATCTCACATGGATTCATCAAGCACCTACCATGCCAGACATTGTGCTCAGTAATAAGGTTACAAATAAAAGATCCTCATCAGTTCCAGCAGGACCTTTAACTTGATCATAAATTCCTACCTGGTTTAGTTACTGAACTCATACATTTTTATTATTGAAATAATAAAAACTTTAATTCCTTCATTCAGAGCAGAAAGTCAGAAGATCTGGCTTTTGCCTTCCCTTGAAAACATTTCTTGAATTTAGAAATCCTCCTTTTTTGTGGAGTCAGCATGCTAAGGTGACCTTTTTACAGAGAGAAATATATCCAAACATTAAAAGAACTCTTGCACTTGCCTTCAACAACTCTTTGGCCCCTTTTTTTTATTTCCTTACTTGTATTTCCTTGCCATTTCCAGTGGCATTAGGCTGACCTTGAAAGGCAAGATGATATAAGGAAAATAGAAGTAAATTTGGATTTGGAGGCCCTGGATTCAAATCCAGTTTGCCTTTGCATTTTCCAATGGTGTAAATTTGGTCAATTCACATGAACTTGCTAATTCATCTGTAAGAGGAGAGTTAATCTTCTCAATAATATCTAAGGACATGTTTCTGAATCCACGGTCATATAACTGTCATATGTCAAATACCACCAATCAATTTGTCCCATATTCTAATTTAGTTCATAAATTCCTGTCTTTTCTTGACCTCTTTCCCTATTTCCAAGCATAGCACTAATTAAAAAATACTAGCACCAATTATGCCTTACCACCAAAATAACCAAAATAAAAGTCACATGAATAACACACAGCATTTTTCCAAGAAAGAGTTATTCCTCAAAGAAAGTGATCAGGATTGAGTCATTACTCAATTGGAATAAATTGTCAATTTATCTATGTGAAAAATTTACTGTATACATGTTTAGAAATAAAGTATAAGATGGTTAAATGGACTTTGAAATATTTAACAAAAGAAAGATGCTTGGCAAGCTTAACAAATTAGCCACCTCCCCTTTCCAGCCCTTCTTTCTATATTGGTTTCTCTCATTAGAATGCAAATTCTGAAGGACTATCACTGTCTTATTTGCTTATATATTTATGTGTCCCTAGCACTTGACACAATATTCATTGTAGAGTAAATGCTTAATAAATGTTTTATCATTCTAACTATCTAAGCAGCATTCTATGCAAATCATTTTTATTATTTTAATGCTAGTTAATGCTATCATTAATAATAGTAACTAGGATTTATTTAGTACTTTAAGGTTTGCCAAGCATTAATTATATTTTGTACATTATATTATTTTCTCTCCTTTACATTTTATCATCCCATCCTATCCTATCACATCATATTGTATCATATCATTTTATTTGATCCTCATAATAACTCTAGGAAATAGGTGCTTTCATTATTATCTTTTTAGAGATAAGTAAATTGAAGCAGCTAGAATTTAAGCAACTTGCGTAGATCACATAACTAGTTCCTGCCTGAGACAGGATTAAAATTCAGGTCTTCCTGACCATAATACTATATTCATACTCTTACGTCCCAAAATTAGGATTTTCTATCAGCTTCTAGTTACAAAGTTACAAAGTATAGAGGAAAATATTTTCAGAAAAAGAATAATGCTTTATGAAGTTTTAGGGAGCTATTCTCTGTTAGGATTTTCTTCTTTTTTTCCTTTTAACCTGTGGAGTAGTAGAAACTAGGAGAATAAGCAAACCCTTTTTCCTGAGAAATTCAAAAGCAAAAGATGTCAGATTACTGTAGGAGCTGGAGAAAGATTACTTCAAGAGCTGTGAATATCAAGCTGCTCTGAAGCCCCCAAAGAACAGGAGGAAGAACAACAACCATGAACTATAAAGATAGTAAGATAGATTTTGTGAGCTTATCAATCAACGTGAATGGTATCATCTTTTGTCCACTACACTGTTTTTCATTCTGTGTGATACTTGTCAGTTTTCCTGTAAATTTTCCACAGATGATCTGTCTGATGTGCTGCTAAAGGCATAGGATTTAGATATAAAGGAAGCCTTAAAGATAATCTAATCCATACTGATCTCCTCTGGAGATGAGTAAACTGGCCAAACCCACATAGCTAATAAGTGGGATACTGCCAGAATTCTAAACTAGGTTTCCTGTTTCTAAATCCAATCCTTATTCCATTGCATCATTCAATTTTACTATTCATAAACATTACTTTGGTCATAAGGTACACTGTAATTATCCCTGGTTTGGAGAGGGAGGAAAATTTAGGTTTGAATCCTTTATCAGCCCCTTTCTATTTTCATAACCTGTAAAATGAGGGGTCAGACTAGATGGCTTTCTAAAGTCTATTTTTGCACTAAATCTATCTTGCCTGTTCCTAGCTCTAAAACAGTAAAGGGTTCCCCATTGTCTCCAGAAAATTTCTTATCTTGGCATTTGAGCCCCACCATAAGCTGATCAAAGCATAGCTTTTGCTCTGACATGCAGCTCTATAGCTGCCCAAGAAGTTTCCTAAGTATGGCCACCTAATCATGCTTGTATTTTCTGGTCTCTATGCTTATAGAGTTCTTCCTTTCCATTACCTCTCCTCTCTTCTTTTTACTCCAGTTCTTCTCTACTTTTCTCTCCTTTATGTCTATCCAAAGCTTGTGCATCTTTTTCACTTTTACTTTTCCAAACTAAATTGATTGCATCCTTGAAATTTTGTGGAAAATCTATTAACACAAGGTTTATCTCCATCCATCTTGTATAACAACCCTTCTGGGTGGGATTCCTCCCACACTTTTCATTGATAGTGGCAGTTTTGGTTCCATAATGGGTGGCTTGTGTTAGTTTCAAGATCCTAGAAATAATCCTGTCTGTAGTTATCACCCTAATACTAATTCACAACCCCCTTGTGATGTTCTTCCCCTTAATAATCAAGCAGTAGAATCAATTCCTCAGCAAAGATATAGAATAGATTCTACTGTTTGATTATTAATTATTGATTATTAAATGTCAAAGCAAGGATCATCATAACAAAATCAGGGGTCTTATCTTCCCCTAATACACAGCGTTCATAGTTGGTTGGGCAGAGCTTTAAGACATAAACTAAATGCATAATAGTAATAAGACACATCATTTAGGGAAGGAATGGGGCAAAGGCAACAAATGATTCCAGACTTAATGATACAACTTAATGTCCTTTCCATCTCATGAGGATCAAGGCATGGTGTTGTTGATGGACCAGTTTCATTACATCAGTTATAGTCATTTAGATCAATGCCTTTCAAAGCATACATTTCAACTGGATCATCGACTTTATTGGGCTTGCTCTTCATAGATGAACAGATCCATCCTCTGCCAGGTTCCATGGTACTCTAAAAATTTCTCTCGTTCCTAATTAAGTTAAGCTTCTTCTGGGATGAATCAGACAGGTTGCTTACCAACAGGTAAATTGGCTATTGGAGTCCTGCTAGACTAAGACATCCAGGCCATCACTTGGATTATATTTGCCAGCAGGCTATCATGCCATTGGACTTTTGGTAGAGCACAGAATCAGCACAAACTGATTTAATGAATTCAACCTTTGATTGGAAAATGTATTCTTTTACTCCCCTTAGCCAGAATTACACTGCTATTTTAGCCAGTCACAAGGATTGCTTTTATGCTAATTATGTGCCAGGAACTCTTATATGGTAAGAGTTAGGGATACAAGTTAAAGCAGGTAAGATAGTACCTGGAATTAAGGAGCTTATTTTCTCATTGGGAAAGACAGTTAATAAAATTGTTGTTGTGTTGTTGAGTTGTTCCAGTCATATTTAACTCTTTGTGACCCTATTCGGGGTTTTCTTGTCAAAGAGATTGGAGTGATGTGCAATTTCTCTCTCCAGTTCATTTTATAGATGAAAAAACTGAGGTAAACAAGGTTAAGTGATTTGTCCAAGGTTATATAGCTAGTAAATGTCTGAGATGAATCTTCCTGACTTCATTCCATACATTCTATATACTATATCATCTACTTACCCCCAATCACTAGAGGAGAGCCACAAAACAAGAGATGGGGAGTCAAAACTCTCCTGTTTGAAAAGCTTTCCTGATTCTGTTATTTTCCCTCTTTAATGTATTCCAATGTGCTGTTTGGAGATCATTTCCAATTCAGACACTTGTATTTCCTAGACTGCTTTTAGGGTCTTATGCAGAGGAATAGCTAAAGACCAAGGTGTGAATTCAGTCTTCTTCCTAGAATCAAGTCCATTATCACACTGGTCACTATTTTTTCTAAGATGGGGACTCTCAATTTTACAGTCTGAAGACTTTCCACCTTTATATTTCAATGGGGTTTTCTTTTTGTCTTTTACAACTTTTGATTTTGGTTGAAATTTCACACGTCACAAGCATCTCTATATGGATAGAGCATCTTCTATCTCTTCTAATGTTTTCATGACCTCATATTTAAAATTGTTCTTATGTATGTTCCCCAATGAAAAGTAATTTCTTCTCAGCAGAAGCAGGAAAACAATCAACATGAATCTATTTTTCTGGTAATTTTTTTTTATTTGAAAATGTAAATACAAAGTGAGAAAAGAAAAAAAAAAACATTGCCATGAACACAGCAGAACACAGAAAAGGATTCAGTGTAAAATAATAAATTTCTATTTCATGTAAACCTATATGATAAATACTACACATTGTTTTAAAGGTGCCCAGCTTTTCTTTGCTTCCTTGTTGCAGTTTTTTTTTCCTACTCCGCTGTGGACTTTTTACTTTATTTTCCCCTCTCTCCTCCACCTATAGTAAAGAAGACTACAGTTAAGCATGGAGGTATATATGTGTGTATATCATATGTTATATATACATATACACATAGATAGATTTCTATAAACATACATATATACACATATACATTCATACATATATATGAAATACTGTATTATACTTATTTCTTCCTATCATCTGTTTCTCTGAAGGTAGATAGCATCTTCCTTTATAAGTCCAAGTCTTTCCATGTTTTCCTAAATCCCCTTTATTTCCTATACCACAGCAATACTCCAACCTAATCACATTATATCTATGAGATTGTCTACGAAAGGATCTTCCCAATTTTCTGCATTCCTTCTGTTCTTAGCTTCATAAGTTTTATTTATACAAAAATTTTTAATTTAAAACTATTAAAATTAATCCTTTTTAATCTTCAATAATGCTCTCTCCTTAAAATATAGTTTAAGGACTGATACTCCTGAATCTATCTCCTTCATATCTTTTGTTCTTCTGAATGAACTTTGTTATTATTTTTTCTGAGTAAAATAATTTTTAGTAATTTAATTGGGATGGCATCGAATAAATAGATTAGTTAGGTAAATTGTCATTTTAAAAATTATATTAGCTTTCTCTAATGAACAATAAATATTATTTCAATTAATGCAAATCAACTATTATGTACATGCAAAGAACAACAAAATTAATCCAGATGCTGTATAATTATAATGACCCATCTGGGCCCAAGAGAAGTCATGAAAAAAAAACGAACCTTTCTCCTTCCAATGGAAAGGTATAGGCTTAGGGGTGTAGAATGTTGCATATATGGTTAGACGTGACTATTGTCTTAAGTTTTGCTTAAGTATATTTCTATTTATTTTTCTAGGATATAGGTAAAAAAATTGATATAAAAACAAAAGGCATCAATAAAACAAGCAAAACATACAGATAACCCTGTAAATTTTTTTGAGATTTCTGTCTCCCCAACAATGCTAAGTATGAACAACAGAGAAGGTGTTCAATAAAAACTCACCATTTCGAATTGGTAGGTAAGATATTTCAACCTCTATTTATAAATCCAAAGTACAGTCCAATTTTTATGTGCCAAAGAAATCAGAATATTCATGCTCCCAAGCCTTCATGAAACCATAGTTGGAATTATTTGGAACTTTCTGTTAATGTTTCTAATGACTATACTATTCATCATCTCAGGAGTCCCCCAAATGATGAACACCTGTCTCATCATTAACATAACAGGTTTTCATTATGATCTATCTTAACAACATGATAATTGGCAATGTTCTCATCACACCTTTGAACTAATGGGAATAGTAAAGAAGTACCTAACTGGCATTTTCTTAGAAAAGTATCTCTTAATGTCTGAGCCCTGAAGGCTGCAACATCAATATTTATTCCTGTTTATAATAAATAGACTTTTTATGTTTCAATTCAACAAATGTATATTAAACTTCTATAACTTGATCTTTAGAAGCCAAAAACTAAGTACTGGGATTTCTAGAAACCCACAGCAAAGAAGAGAATGGATGGAAAAACATTTCATTCTCAGCTCTAACCCTGATTTTGGACTTTTCTGCCCATTAGCTGTCTTCTAACCCAGGAGATGCTTTTGCCCTTGTGGCCTCTATTTTGGTTAAGTACTTGACCCAGATGCCCTCCTGCTTCATGAGGTGTCAGGAGCATCCCTGCTCACTTCACTCCTGAATGCACTTTGCTCTCTCTGGACTTCTCCACTTCCTTCCTAGGAGTCTCCTTTACCTCCCCATCCCTTTTCGCACTATTTTCAATCTCTTTTTCTGTGTGGTCTCCAACTAGAAAGTAAGCTGCTTAAGGATATATTACATGTATTTATATTTATATTCCTACAATTTAGCACAGTTTCTACAACATAATAAACACTTAATAAATGCTTAACTATCTACTTAAAACACTCTGCAAGAATTTTTGCCTGATTGGGAAGCTAAATGTTGCTCCAAATATCACATCCCATTCTTTGGCAGGCTAGTTACTGAATTAAAGAAAATTATTGATATCTTTTGTTTTTATATAATCTTAATTTCCAAATGTATTCCTCATCCATCTCTTTCCCAGAGAGTCATGTTTTATGACATAGATACAAAAGGAAAGACCAAAAAAAATTGGTTCAGCAAAACTAATTAGTATTTCAACTAAATCTGACAGTACAAATAGTGTTTCCCACCCCAGCTTCTCCATCTTTGCAAAGAAGAGGTGGAGATTCAGCTTCTCATCTCTTCTGGAGTCAACTTTTCAGGACTTCCTATCAATACCACATCAGACTTTTGACTTGAGATTTAAAGAATTGAAACATGGGGGTCATGAAAACCACCCACTTTTAGAAAATTCACTGCAACTGAACAATGATTGCAAAGGCAGTAGAGAATAGGTGAAAGTTATATTTGGAGTAAAAGAATCTGGGTTGAATTTTTGTTCTTCCCTTTACTATCCATTTTACTAAGATCAAGGCATTTTACTCTCTGAGCCCCAGTTTCTCCATTTGTAAAATTAAGGGGATGAACTCAATGTCCTTTAATTTTCAATACAGCTCTAGATCTATGATCCTATAAAAAGGCATTTTATCTCTAGTTAATTAATTTTAAAAAGAGCACTTAAAATTCACAAAATCCTAGAAATTCATTTAATTTTATTAACAAATGGCTTTTTTGGGGGAAGTCAATCAAATATGGATTTCTTTATTAAATTCAATTTATTCAAGGATATGATGATACTTAGTCTATATTAAAGGTGTTTCCAGATTGGTTGGTGAGCTAAGAAGTAGAGATAATAATCTCTAAATGTCTGTAAAGGGAAGGTTGTGGACTCATAAGTCCAACTCTGATAGAGCCAGGTAATACAGTGATTATGCTAGATCTGGAGAGAAGAACACCAAATTCAAGCGAATAAGTGTTTGAGGGACTCTAAGCTAGACACTTAAGTTCTCTAGGTTTTAATTCCCTTAGCTGCAAAATAGATGTAATAACAGTATATAATAATCAAGTGAAATAATACAAGCAAAATGTATTGAAAACCTTAAAGTGCCATATACATGTTAACTATAACTACCAGTGCTACTACTTCTGCCTATGAGACTATGGGCAGGCCATATGACCCTCAGTTTTTTCATCTGTCAGTTCAAAGGATTGAATCAAGGGATCCTGAATTCTGGAAATCATCTCTGAAATCATCTCACTTTCCATTCTCTGCAAATTGAGACTGGCGTAGGTCCTTCTAACTCTAAATCCTATATTCATGTGGTTGCCTTAACATATTGACTGTTAAGCACATGCTACCTACTGATGTCTATTATCCAGCCCATCTCAGAATCTCACCTGAGAAGGTGATATTTGAGAGATATGGGCCTAGTGGTTATGTGAACCATTTATTCAGCAAAATAGTGGAATAGTCTTTCCTCTTGGTTCTCTGAGGACTGTTTATGAAATATAGTCAATTTTTAAAAAATAATTTATTTTCAAGATTTACAAATATTATAAAAATAAATGTTGAATATTTAAAATTTTAAAACTACAGTCAATCATTGTTAAGTCATGTCTGACTCAACGACTCTGTCTACCATAGTACACCAGTATAATCTATGGAGTTTTCTTGCTAAAGATATTGAAATGATTAGTCATTTCCTTCTCTGGTTTATTTTACAAATGGAGAAACTGAGGGAAACAAAGTTAAGTGACTTTTCCCAGAATCACACAGCTATGTATGAAGTAAGATTTGAATTCAAGTCTCCTTGAATTCAGACCTTGTGCTCTATCCACTGAATCACCTAGCTGCTTCCTTCATTCAATCATTAGAGACTTCTGTATCTGGATGCCATTTTTTGTTTCCCCAGAGATGTCTTTATTGAGTAAAGGGTTTAATGGTGTGCTTAGAGCCTTTATAAGGGAAGTCCATATGAGAAAAAGAGGCAGTGTGACTTCGTAAATAGAGAGGCAGCCCCAGAATCAAGAATACACAAAAGATCATAAAAGGAGAGATAAAAAATTGCCAAATTAAATGTTTTTCCTCAGTTCTTCTTGGCCTTTTGGCAGTACTGGCCATGGATGTTCCCTCCTATGCCTAATACTCTATCATTTTTGAATTCTTGACTCCTTACTCTCACTCATCCTGCATATCCAATCAGATCTTATTTTTTTCCACCTTCAGAATATTTCTTCTGGCTGTGACTAATGCTTGCCCTACCTCTTCATACCATCTCCTCTCTCTCCCCACAGAAAAGTCAACATGAGAAACATCTATTTTGATGGAAATTTTGTCTTTTTGCATATTTGTGTCATTCATGATATTCCTCCACATCCTTTACAAGCATCTGAAGGGCCATTCTATGGAAGGCAGTTGACTTTAGAGAGAAGAACCAGAAGCAGTGGGTGGGGAGCCACAAGAGCCACAAAGCCAATTTAGGTGAATGTCCAGGAAAGCTTCCTGACACTTAGAGCTGTCCTTACATAGCCCGGACTTCCTCAAGAGGTAGAAGATTCCCTCTCAATGGAGACCTGCAAGCAAAGGGGGATATTGGAGAGGAGGTCCTTGTTCAGATGCTTCTAGGACCCCTTTCAATTCTCAGTGATTTCATGAAATCAGGCTCTGGTGATAACTTCCTCCTAAAATTCAGATCCACAAAAAAGACTGCTCTCCATTGGAACCTGTCAGACAATCCAGCATGAAGAATCTCTCTCTTTACCTGAGCTGCCTGCAAGCTCCCAGCTAAATTCAGTGTTTGGCTGCGATCATAATAACAGTTCTGAGCTCCGGAACACTTGCAGATTTACAAGGCCCTTTCCTAATAATAGACCTACAAGTTAAAGAACATACAGCCTATTATCCCCATTTTACCAACAAGAAAATTGTGGATCAGAGCAAGGAAGTGACTTCCCAGGGGGCCCCAGCTGGGGAACATCAGGGACAAGATATGAACCTGGTCAGCTGTTGCCTCCCAGTCTACCACTGCCTCTCTAAGAACAAATTCATCCCAGCTGCCAGGGATAGCTTATTTTTTTTAATTCTTTTAACTAATTTTCTATTTCCTCTACCCCATTCTCAATATGTTTTTGCTTTCTAAGCATCCTCAAATCTAAATTATAAATTCAAAATTCATTAATACAGAGTCTATCTCCTTATTCTAAAATTATTATTTGTAGGTACATAGCCTAAGTTCTGATAAAATGATGAAATAGATAAAGCTAAGCCTTAATATCTTCCTATCTCACCTTCAGGAGTCTTGGTCTATTTGTGACATTCAAATTTATCCATCATCAGCACCCACACCTGTCCTTAAGCTTCCTATGTTACACTGTCCCAAATGGGTTGACCATTTTGGGAGATTCTTCCTCTACGTTATATTATGATCTTTCCTTTCCCTACTAGACCTTTCTTGTTTCAACATAAATTTCAATCACACTTATCTGTTCTTTAGTTTACTACATTGCTTCAGTACCCAATGCCTCACCTGCAAATTATCTAGGGAAAGAAAATAGTGGGCTAAGATGTTAATTGCTGATATCATGATATAACAATCAATAATAAAATATTTTTTAGCATTTACCATGCTCTATGAATTAAAGATATAATTCTGGCATCAAGGGCTTTATATTCTATGGAGGAGAAAACAGGTATGCAGCTAAGCATATAAAAATAAATACAAGGTGGGGATGGTCCCCCCAGCAACTGGAGGGAATCAGACAGATGTTGCTTTGGAGCTGAGTTCAGAAACTAGAAATTCTAAGAGATAGAGGTGAGGAAGGGATAAATTATAAGCATGGAGAATAGTCTATACAAAAATCCGGAGAGGGGTCTGTGAGGAATAACAAGAAAACCAGTTTGATAGAAGAATGGAGGCTATAAAGTGAATTGTGCATAATGGAGTGGAAAAATAGGTTGGTCCAAATCCAGAAAAAGTTTCACACCAAACTGAGGAGTATAACATTTGATCCTAACAGAATTAGGGAGATGATAAAGTTTATTTAATAATGGTTAGATCTTAGTTTCTGAATGTCACTTCTTTAAAAGGGTGTCCTCCACATAATAATAAAAAACACCTACTGAAGTCTAGAAAGAGTGTGAGAAGAACAAAGAGACCATCCATATGCAACTGGGATCTTTGAAATATTGAAGCAATGAGCTCCTCTGGTCCTTTTTGGGATATTTGCACCTGCAATGCTTTCAGACAAAAGGATAAATCAATCTCCAAGGTTGAAATGTGAAGTAGTCCTGTGAAAGCAAGTTGGAGAGATGTTCAAGATGAAAGCTCTTGTGACCTCTCTTAAAGTGTGCCAGCATTTAGGTTCTCTTTTCACCCTAGTAAGAAATCATCCCTTGACAACGTTCATTCCTATCCACTAAGATTTTAGTATTCCTGTTTCACAGACCCCCATGGTTCACTGTATTCATGCTCAGGAAATCCTTCCTTAACTGCAGAGCAATAATTCATATTTTCTCCATTTAGAGCAAGCTTCTAAATGAGCTTTGGGCAAGAAGCCCAAAAAAGCACCCTCTCATCAACTGTTAAAGATAAATTAAGTCCTGGGGACAGAGGAGAGAGACCATGAGACACTCTAAGTAAAGATGGAGCTGCTTACCTATAATGGAACAGGTTGGGAGTAGGAGTGATGTTCCATCTGGTAGCTTTCTATTTTAACTAATTGTTCTTGCTAACAAGGTGCTAAACTAAGTTATTTTTATACTTCTAGAGAACTATAAGTGCTATCGGTGCCCTCTAAATTTGAGTGACATGGGACAAAGCTCCCATCACACTACCTTAGTTCCCCTTCTGTTTATGTGACAAATAGTTGCTATGGACTGTTCAGGGAGGACTAGCTTGTTCAGTATGAAGGCTTTCTAAGCCCTTGCACTTAGGGTGCATCTGTGGCTCCAAGAAGCTGTAGCATTGGCAGCAGATGCACCCCCGTAAAACTATCTCTACAGATGGACAAAACCAGGCCATCTGAATCATTGGTGAGTTTCAATGTCTAGCCAAGCAAGTGAAGATGTGGAAGAATGGGCAGAGAAAAGCAATTTGGTCCATTGGCCACGAAGCTGTGGCTGTAGAGTGTCTAAGTGTAGTCAGACATGAGAGACGCCAAGCCTTCCGCTGTATTGCAGCCCGTTTTGTCCGGCCACTGGACTTAATAACTCTGGAAGAGACAGTCAAGCTGATGACTTTGCACAACTCTGTTTTACATAAATCCAATTCATGCACAAGTCAAGACTTCTTATTGGTCCTCTTCAAAATGAAGAATGAGCAACAGCATGTGATAGATCATAGTTGAAAAATAGTGGGGCAGTAGCTTATAATTAAGTTTGATGGGAATCTTTTTTCTGAACAACTTCAAAAGTAGTGAGAGTGATGTGAAATAGTGCCAAATATATCAAACATCCAGAAATCTCATGTTTTGATGAATCTGAGGCAACAAAATGTCACAGTGGCTAGAACCCTGGGCAGGAAAACCTGAGTTCAAAAATAGCCTCTGAAACTGGGTAGCTGTATTAACTTGGCCAAACCACTTGATTTTTTTTTTTTTGCCTTGGTTTTCTTATCTATAAAATGGGGATAATAATAATAATACCTGCCTCCAGGGTTGCTATGAGGAACAAATGAAATAATTATAAAGCATCTTGTAAACCTTAAAGCACTGTATGAAGGCTACCTGGCTAGCAATGATTCAGTAGATCCAGTAGCTTATTGTTAAAAAGTCAATGATTTCACTATATACATGGTAGATTTTTTATCTGAATTTGAAGAACTTTGAATCTATTAATTCTGACTTGGTCATCAATGGATGTTCTAATTCATGAGTATCTGTTTCTTGAAAAAAAGAAAAAAATTGGCAATTATTTTAGCCTATGTTTCTTATGTGACATGAAGGGGTCTAGTGACAAAAGGTTGCAAATTTGTTTTAATTCTAAAGGCACACCCCAACTAACTTCAAGGCATAACAAGGAGACAGTGGAACATCTATGCATGAATATACATATATATACATACACATATATGTATAGAGTTACCGAGACAGAGACAGAAAAAAGACAGAGATACAGGGAGAGGGAGACACAGAGACACAGAGACAAAGAAATAGAGAGAGACACAGAGAGGCAGAGACAGACAGAAAGAGAGAGAGGAGAGATACAGAGACAGAAAGATTCAGACAGAGATAGAGACAGAGATGGACAGAGAGAGAAGGGGATGGAGATTGGGAGGGAGAGAAGGAAAGAGACAGAGAGAAAGAGGAGAAGGAGAGAGAGAGAGAGAGAGAGAGAGAGAGAGAGAGAGAGAGAGAGAGAGAGAGAGAGAGAGAGAGAAAACTTTAAGTGTTTTGTAGTTTTCATCCAGGTTGCAATGACTTTTGCCTCCTTGAAACATCCAAATACTCAGTGGGACTTTAATAGAAGAGGAAGGCAGCAGTGGATTCTGAATCTGAGGGCCTGAATTAAAATCATAATTTTTGGACTAATGACTGCTTCACCTTGAGCCAGCACTTTAGATTTGGGTTTTTGTTTGAGCTTCAGTTTCCCAGATCCTAAAAGAAAGAACTTTAACTCAATGACCGACCTCTAAAGTTCCAAACATATTGCTATTATCCCATTATCCATTATTATTTCTTATCTCATGATTTACCACCTCAAAGATGTCTTATTTAGGTCCAGGGACACTAAAAGAAGGCAGCATGGTACCATCTAGGATATGAAAATGAAGGCTCTGGTTTTTTTCCCTTTGTGTGATCTTGACAAAGATCATTCCTTCTGGGTCTCAGTTTCCTCATATAAAAAAGTTAAAGGGGTAAGGGGTGCTGAACTAGCTGTATGGTCCCTTCCAGTTCTGATCAGATGCTCTTTCTTAAACATAAGGAAAATATCCTGGTCCTCCCTTCACCCTCCCATCAATGTCAGCTCTCCAGCTCGGTGCAAATTCTTCCTGATTTTTTGGTGCATTTTCCCTATCCCTTCCAAACGTTTGAAAAAAGCAGCTGCCTTTGTTAAAGCCATTGCCTCCTGATGTCTTGGTGCTTGTTTATCATTTATTTAATTTCCACAGAAATGTTTCCTGGGAATATTTTCCTGCATGCCTCACAGGATTCTGAGTAATCTGCAGAGGCAGCAGAAATTGATGGAGGGATACGCCAGTCCCTCATCAAATTTCATCTCAATGCACCACAGGGAAACGGAGAAGTGCTGGTCTGTCAACTGTTCCCTAAATGCTGCAAGCTGTGACCTGCACTGAGCAGAGAGAACACCCGTATTCCACGGTTGACTGGTTGGAGGACCTCCTTGAAACAGGAGAGGGGGAAAGAGGATTAGGGATTCTAAATGAATCTCTCCTGGTCCTTCTTGAGAGGGCTACCAAGGATAGGCTCTTCAGACTTCCCAGAAATGACAGGAAGTCTCCAGAGGGCCTTGCCAAAGCCTCTATGCCCAGAAATTAAATGGGAAAGTTGATTGACTAAAAATGATGGCAGGGAATTAGAGACAGGTGATAAATAACTGGCAGATTAATAAAAGTTAATTTGCTGCTTTATTTACAGTCGAGAGAAGGACCAGAAGCTGCATGAGTCATGAATCATATCTCCCCAGGTACTAAAAGGAGAAGCAGAGTGGATAAATGAGGATGTGAAACAAAAAAAGACTCTTTCCTGAAGTATGAACCACTTCTAAAATTTTAGGATAAAAGTCATCACTATAAAATGATGTACAAATTTTTTGATAATAGGTCCGATGATTGAATCTTGGTAAGTGCAGAAATTAAGAATTATTCAGTCATTTGTAACATATTCTGCTCTTTTAAAAACCTATTATAACTGAATTTAGCTTTACAAAAGTAGACATTTCTGAGGACAGATTTCCTTTGGCTTTTTACTTTGAATGAAGGAATAAATTATTTAAGAGGCATGGTGATGGGGTAGATAAAGAACCAGCCTCAGAATCAGAAAGGTTCAAATTTGATGTGTGGTGATTTTATGATCCTAGGAAAGTCACTTAATTTCTCAGTGACCCATAGATAACCCAATTTACAGAAAAGGCGCCAAAATGCTTCAGTAGAGTTTCCACATCTGGGAATATTCAAGGTCTGACCTGAATATACAAATTATGACTACCCTTCATGCTTTTGGTTTATTAGTATTACTTAATAACAATAAATAAATGGCACATAAAACCTAATAAGCCATTTTCTTTGCATTAGCACTATGGGGCAATCATAAAATCATCCTGATTTTACACTTTAAATTGAGGTTTAGAGGAGAGTTTAATGACCCACCCAAGATCATACAGTAAGTTCCAGAGCCCACACTGCAGACCAGGACTTCTGATCCAAGATCAGTTATTTTCTTACTATATCCCAGAAAACCAGAATTCCAGAGCAGGAAGAGATCATCTAGTGCAACTTTTACCTGAAACAAAAACCTTCGCTACAACCTACATATTGAAGGGACTTTCAGTGACATAACCAAGAGAGCAAACACTTAGCCAAGTTCTCCCAATTCTCCAAACCAAACAACTTTAAAATACCTCATTCAACTCAAATTCTGAAGTGATAGAATCAACAAAAGGTCAGAGTGAGATATTCTTCCAGCCCAATTCAAGCTAGGAAATCAGAGAGCTTTGTGATGCAGGGATGGAGGCTGATCCAAAGCCCACCCAAAGCCACCTGTGATGGGATATACCTATCTCCAGATCACACCACTTTAAAAGTACCCAAACTTCCAAAAACAAAATTCCCAGAACTAGCTCTGAAAATAGCAGTGAGAAAAAGCCTGAAGAATGAATGAGATAGTATCCATCATCCCCTACACTATCAATGATCCAAACTTAAAGTTCAAAAATCAAGAAATAGGGTGGAAAATGAGCAAACTACTGGAAAAAAACAAATGAGTCATACAGAGCTACTGTGGTGACAGGAAATGTCAAGACACAAACTTAAAATACAGTCAAAATAGCTGCAAGCAAAGCTTTAAAGAAAAATAATGGTAAAAGGAAAATGAGCAAGCCCAACAAGAATTCCTGGGAAAAAAATTTCAAAATCAAAATCAAAATTCAAAAGAGTAGTACAGAAAATTAGTTATAGAAGTAAAAGCAAAGGGATACAATGTGAAAATACAATTAATAGTTTGGTTAGAGTTACAAAAATACTGAAGAAAATAGCATTTTAAAAACAGAATTGGGCCAAATGGGAAAAGAGACACAAAAATTTAGTGAAGAAAATAAATTTTAAAAATTAGAATTGAGCAAGTGAAAGCTAATAACTTCATATGACATCTAGAAATAATTAAAAAGTCGAGTTAATGAAAAAATAGAAGAAAATATAAAATACTTCATTGGATAAATAAATCACCTTAAAAACAGATCAAGGGACCCGTACCTAACACAACATACCAAGATAAGATCTAAATGGGTTCATGATCTAGATATAAAGAGGGACTTTGTAAGCAAGTTAGAGGAACGTAATATAGTTTATCTCTCAGACCTGTGGAGATGGAATAAATTTATGTCCAAAGAAGACCTGGAACTCCTAATTGAACACCAGATGGATAATTTTGATTATATTAAGTTAAAAAGTTTCTGTACAAACAAAACAAATGCAGACAAGATTAGGAGGGAAGCATCAAATTGGGAAATCATCTTTACATTTAATGGTTCTGATAAAGGCCTCATTTCTAAAATATATAGAGAATTCTCTCATATATATAAGAATTCAAGCCACTCTTCAATAGATAAGTGGTCAAGGGATATGAACAGACAATTTTCAGATGATGAAATTAAAACCATCTCTAGTCATATGAAAAGTTGCTCCAAATCACTATTGATCAGAGACATGCAAATTAAGACAACTCTGAGGTACCACTACACACCTGTCAGATTGGCTAAAATGACAGGAAAAGATATCGATGAATGTTGGAGGGGATGTGGGAAAACTGGGACACTAATACATTGTTGGTGGAACTGTGAACGGATCCAACCATTCTGGAGAGCAATTTGGAGCTATGCTCAAAAAGTTGTCAAACTGTGCATACCCTTTGACCCAGCAGTGTTTCTACTGGGCCTATATCCCAAAGAGATCTTAGAGGAGGGAAAGGGACCCACCTGTGCAAGAATGTTTGTGGCAGCCCTTTTTGTAGTGGCTAGAAACTGGAAACTGAATGGATGCCCATCAATTGGAGAGTGGCTGAATAAATTATGGTATATGAATGTTATGGAATATTATTGCTCTGTAAGAAACGACCAGCAGGACGATTTCAGAGAGGCCTGGAGGGACTTGCATGAACTGATGCTGAGTGAAACGAGCAGAACCAGGAGATCATCATACACAGCAACAACAGTATTACATGATGATCAATTCTGATGGACATGGCTCTCTGCAACAAAGAATTGTCTCAAACCAGTTCCAATTGTTCACTGAAGAAAACCATATACACCCAGAGAGAGGGAAATGAAATATGGACCACAACGTAACATTTTCATTATCTCTATTGACATTTGCTTGCATTGTGTTGCCTTTCTCTGATTCTTTTTTTTTCCTTGTAGATAGGATTTTTCTTGCATAACTTCTCAAGCATTTCAACATTATTAGCATGTAGTGGACTTCCTGCCATCTAGGGGAGGGGAGGGGACTAGGGGTAAAATTTATAATGGAAAGCTTTGTAAAGATCAATGTTGGGGAACTACCCATATATATGTTATACAAATAAAAAGCTTTAATAAAAAAACAGATCAAGGAGAGATAATTTAAGAATTATTGGACCACCTGAAAGTCATGATCAAAGAAAAATGCCTAGACATCATATTTAAAGGAAGAATTACAGAAAACTGCCCCAATATCCTAAACCAAAAATAAATTAACTATCACCTCCTGAAAAAGATCCCAAAATAAAAACTCCCAAAAATATTACAGCCAAATTCCAGACCACCAAAGTCAAAGTACTTTAAACAGCAGAAAAAAATATATCATTCAAATATGGAGCCTCAGTCACAATCACAAAAAAATTTAGCAGATATCACATTAAAGAAACAGAGGGCTTGATATAAAACAGTCCAGAAGGCAAAAGATCTGGGATTACAACCAAGAATTACATATCCAGTAAAGTTGAGTATAATCCTTCAGGGAGAAAATGGATATTTAATAAAATAGAGGACTTTCCAAGCATTCCTGATAAAAAGCCCAGAGCTGGAAAGAAAATTTGATACTTAAATATTGAATTCAAGAGAAGCACAAAAAAATTACAGATAAGAGAAAAATAATAAAGGACTAGATAAGGTTAAACTGTTTATTTTTCCTTATGGGAAAATGATGCATGCAATTTCTAAGAATTTCTTCATTATTAGAAGGATTTAGAAGGATTCTACATAGAAAGAAGTCATATCAATAAGTTGACTATGTTGGGATGATGTAAATAAAATATTGATGGGTAACAAAGAGGAATTCTTTGGGAAAAGGAGTAAGGGAGAAGAATAATGGGGAAATTATCTTACATAAAAGAGATGTGCAAGGAAGAGCTTCTACAATGGAGGAGAAATGATTGGTTATTGTCCTTCATCCTCAAAGAGGACCAAAATGACATCCCTATGTTAGGGAATGGTAGGAAGTAGTCAAACCATGAACCTTACTCACCTACAAATTAGTTCAAAGAGAGGAATATATACACATATGTCTGTATGGTTTGTATATATGTATATATATATGTATATATATATATATATGTGTGTGTGTGTGTGTGTGTGTGTGTGTGTGTATTATCAGCTGATAATATAATCTTACTCAATAGGGAAGAAGGGGATAAGATAAATGGGAGAGATTATAAAAATGAAAATAGACAATAGAAAGCATTGATCAGAAGCAAAACAGAATTTTGGAAGGACATGATGAAGAGGGGGGATAAATAAAAGAAAATAAAGTGGAAGAAAATAGGCAATTAGTAATCATAACTGTGAGTGTGAATTGGATAAACTCCCCATAAAAAGGAAGCAGCTAGCAGAATGGATTCAAAACTATAATTCAATAGTACATGTTTACAAGAAACAGAGATACATACAGACTAAAAATAAGGGGCTGGAGCAGAATCTATTAAGCTTTAGTTAATATAAAAAAAAATTAGGAGTAGTACTCCTAATGTCAGAGAAAGCAAAAGTAAAAATAGGCCTATTTAAAAAAGATAAGCAGGGAAACTATATTTTGATAAAAAAAAAACAACAACAAGCAATGAAACAGTAGCAATACTAAACATATTAGTATGCATAGCATCCAAATTCTTAAAGAAGAAGTTAAATGAATTACAGCAGGAAATAGACAGTAAAACTATACTAATGAGGAACCTCAATTTTCTGCTCTGAGAACTAAATAAACCTAATTATAAAATTAGAAAAGAAGTCAAAGAAATTAATAGAATATTATAAAAGTTAAATATGATAGACCTTTGAAGAAAACTGAATGTGAGTACAAAAAAGTATTATTTCTCTCTCAGTTACATATGGCACCTTCCCCAAAACTGACCATGTATTAGGGTATAAAAACTTCATAATCAAATTCAGAAAAGCAGAAATATTAAAGACATATCTTTCATACCACAATGCAATAAAATACACTTGTAAAGGGTCATGGAAGCATAGTTTAAAAATTAATCAGAAACTAAACAATCTGATATTAAAGAATAAGTGGATCAAAGAAAAAATCAAAGAAAGAATCAATAATTTCATTAAAAAGACTGACAACCAAAATACAACATCCCAAAACTGTAGGATGCAGCCAAAGTTGTACTTAAGGGGAAATGCATATCTCTAAGTCTACATCAATAAAGTAAGAAAGAGAAAATCAATGAATTGGGCATTCAGCTACAGAAAAAGAACAAATTAAAAATCTCTAATTAAATACCAAAATAGAAATCCTGAAAATTAAAGGAAATATTTATAAAATTTAAAATAAGAAAACTGAAATAATAAAGAAAATTAGGAACTGTTTGGGGGGGCAATAAAATAGATAAATCATGTACACTAATAGTATCAAACTCAAATAGAAACATATCTGCAAGAGCCTCATATTGACTTAGAAAACTAACAGTGAACATTATTTATGTCAGATATTTTTGTTTATGTTGTTAAACATTTTCAAATATATTTTAAATGGGGGTAGGTGAGAAGGGCTTGAATTGAGCTCATAGGCTGAGAGTTTGACACTCTAATATTGGTACAAAATATATCAAAAGTGAGTCCAATGTAATTTGGGAGTGGTTAAAGGCATTAGCAACTGAGGAGAATCAGGAAAGGTATTGTGTCTGAGTTGGTGCTTTGGCTGAGCTTTGAAAGAAGCTAAGGATTCTGCATATGTATTTTATTTTATTTTTACATGTATATTAACTTTTTAAATATACATCTCTTTATGAATCATATTGGGAAAGAAAAATTGAAACAAAAGGGAAAAACCACAACAGAAAAAAAAAAAACAGAAAAAATAAGTGAATATAAAAACGTGTTAATTTATATTTACTCTCCTTAGATCTTTTTCTGGATGCAGATGTCATTTTCTGTCTAAAGTCTGTTGGAATTGCCTTGGATCACTGAACCACTGAGAAGAACCAAGTCTTTCATAGTTGATCAGGCATTCTTGCTATTACTGGATACAATGTATTCTTGGTTCTGCTTGTTTCACTCAGTGTCATTTTGTGTAAATTTTTTCAGGCCTTTCTATAATCAGCATGTTTGTTCATCATTTTTATAGAAAAAATCATATTCCATTACTTTCATATACCATGAATTATTCAGCCATTCTCCAGCTGATGGGCATCCACTCAGTTTTCAATTCTTTGCCACCACAAAAAGAGCTGCTACAAACATTTTTTTGCATGTATGGGTCCTTTCCCCTCCTTTATGATAGAAACTAGGGTTTCTAAAAGGAAGAATTAAGGACAAAGTTGAGTCCAGAAGCAGGAAATGGATTGTCATTATATGAAGAAAAGCAAGAAGACCTATGCGTCAAGAGTGCATGAAGAAGTATGATGTTTCAATAATTGTGGGAATATGTATAGAAGAATTGCACATGTTTAACATATATTGGATTACTTGCCATCTAAGGGAGGGGGTGAAGGAAAGGAAGGAAAAAATTGGAACACAGGGTTTTTGAAGGGTGAATGTTGAAAATTATCCATGCATATGTTTTGAAAATAAAAAGCTTTAATTAAAAAAGGGTGATGTTTGATAAACCTGGAAAGCTAGGTTGAATCCAAGTCATGAATAACTTTAGATGTCAAAGAAAGACATATTTGATCCTTGAGGTATTATTGGGGAGCCACTGGAACTTCTGGAGTAGAAGAATGTCAAAATCAGAGCCATGCTTTGGGAATACCCATTTGGCTTGGCAGTAGTGTGAAGGATGGTTTGGGGAGTGAGATCACTAATGGCAAGGTAATAAATAAGCTACCTTAATGGTCCATCAGGGCTTGAACTAGGATGATGCTTATATGAATGGAAAGCAGAAAACATATCTGAAAGATGCTATAGAAACAAAATGTGGGTGAGAGAAAGGGAGGACTAGACATTTAAAGTGTGTGTAACTAAAATTTCCCTGATAGAAGCAGGGAAATTAGGAAGCACTGTTTTGGATATGTTTCTATTATGATCCAGGAGCCATGAAATCAAGTGCAATATTAGGCTTAATTCCTTAAGAAAGGAACAGAGTATAGGACATTACTCCTTATCCCAATCAAACCACATCTAGAAGGCTGTGTTCAGTTCCAGTGGCCCACATTTTAGGAAAGACATTGATAAAGTGGAGAGTGTCAAGAGGAGAGTGCCAGGATAGTGAAAGGCGTTGAGATCCTGCCAAATGACAAGCGATTGAGGGAAACAGGGATGTTTAGCTTACAGAGAAGACTGATGAGGGTCATGAAAACTGTCTTCAAGTGTCTGAAAAGCTATCATGTGGAAGAAAGATTAGTCTGTTTCTACTTGGCTCTAGAGGCAGAATGAGGTAGAAGTTGCCAAGACAGAAATTTAAGATTGAAGTAACGGAATAGGGGAAGAACTTAATAATAATGTCCTCAAGCAAAAGGGCTTCAGAGAATTTTCTGGAGAGGCTAGATGATCTTTTGTAATGTGAGGATTTTAAAAAATAAAGGATGAGAACTGCAATTGTCACCATCATCTCACTAATAGCATCAGCTTAAAGGTTTTATCTTTAAGATCTTTTCCCCCATTTGTTGAACAAAACCCTGCCTCCCTGAAATGTCTACTCAGAGATGGTTTTGTTCAGTTTTCTTGCAACAACCTAAAATACATTAGTTGTTTTATCCAGATGACAGCATTTCAGTTCTCTATACTCTACCCACAAAAAATCTTGTCTTCCTCAAGTTAAATATTCCTAGTTTCTTTAATCATTACTGAACGAATTTTTAGATCTTTCACCATCATTGTCACCCTGCTCCAGAATACTCTGATTTCTGAGATAAGCAGCATGTATAATGAATAGATCCTTTGAAAATCTCTCAGACACTAATTTTATGTATGTGTGTGTGTTTATGCACACACAGAGATCTGTGCCTGCACACATATGTTTATGCACATATATGCACAAATATATATATATATATATATATATATAGTGTGCCTATATACATATCTGTGCATGCTTTTATATGTATGTGTATATGTTTACAGTCAAATCCTTTAACCTCCCTCAATTTCATTTTTCTCATCTGAAAAATGAGAGGGTTGAACTCCAAAATCCCTAAGCTCTAAATATGCAATCCATAATATGTATAAAAAAATTGTACATATTTAACATATATTGGATTACTTGCTCTCTAGGGGAGAAGGAAGGAGGAAGGGAGAAAGAAAAGTTTGGAATACAAGGTTTTGCAAGGGTGAATGTTGAAAACTATTTTTGCATAAATTTTGAAAATTAAAAGCTATCATTATAAAAATATGTAATCCATGATCTTTCTTCAGGTATCATAATCAGAACCAAGTTCATTTCTTTAAATATAGTAAAGACTTGAACATGAGAATTACCACGAGAGGAAGATAAGACATAAAGTTAATTTCAAACTCAAACATTCAGGATTCCTCTATCCAGACTAACCTCCTTTAAACTCAGCCCAAGTGGAATGATTTCTGATTTTCTGAGCCATAGTGCCATATCCACTCCATCAACCATCTCTTTGTCAAGACTTGCCTTCAGCTGCTCTGGAAGTCATCACCATCTCATCCTTCATTGTCCTCATTTTAAAGCCTAAATTACTTTAAGCACCAGATTCCACTCACAGTACTTCCAACAGCATCTATCATTTCAGGTCAAACAGACAATCCTCTGCTCAAGAAAAGAGAAGGGAAGATTTCTCCCTCTCTGATCAAGCATTACTTCATCCAAATGAATTATAAACTCTGAAGGAATACAAATCTCTTTTTTCATGCTTTTTTCATCTGTAGTCCATGCTTGCTGCCAATTTCTCTTTTGTTCCCTTGTGTAAATAAATGTGCTTAAAAAATGATCCTACAATACAGGCTTATCTCACCTTATAAAAAGACATTTTTGGAGTGGCAGCCTAGCAGACTTAGAGTGCTGAGCTTATGGTGAGGAAATGTGTGTTCAAATCATACTTAAGACACTGAATAACTCTATAATCAAGAACAATCACCTATCTTCTGTTTTTTCCCTCATCTATAAAATGGGGATAATAATACATCCCAGGATTATTGTGTGGACCAAATGACACAACTTTTAATCTTATATAAAAATGTCAGTTGCCATTATTATTTATGTAAAATAAAATGACCCCAAACCTCCCAGAATCCATGATCCATCTTTATTAATAGTAATGCTTTATCACTGTATGGCTCCATGTTTTGGAACACTACACTCCTTATTTTGGAAAGGTCACTGCTCAAGCAGAGTCCAAGAGGATGAAACCAAAGGCCACTTTTGATGTTCACTATCTGTGTGACTTGGAAACTTCTCTGAACCTCAGATTTTACAATGAGGGAATTTGAATAACTGCCTTCCAGATCTTGATCTTGAGAGGGCCATGTGGACAGATTACTGTTGTTTGAATACGAAAGACCCAAGTTCAAATATAGTCTCAGACAATTATTTCCTATATGGCCCTGACTTAGCAAGAGTTAATGTCTGTCCAACTTGGGTTTCTTCCTCTGTAAAATGGGACTTATTTCCTGGGATTGTTGTGAGGATTAAATGAGATAATTTATATAAAACATTTTGCCAAACTTTAAAATGTTCTACATGTATTTGAGATTATCATTATCCTCTGATCCTGTGACTAGATGGTCTCTGAGGTCTTTTGCAACCACTAAAGACACAATCCTATAAACCCATCAAATTGAGTATTTCACACTAGGCAATTGAGAAGGTCCTGATTGGTGTGAACTAGCAAGCATATAACTTAAGATATTTCAAAGAACTTCAGAAAATAGTGTCATTGGAGAATGAATGAGTAAAAAAGAATGAGATGTCAGTGCAAGTCCACTGCATGAACTTTTGGGGAAAAAATGGGGAGGCAAGCATGGATCAAGGCAATCTGGAGGGAGAGTGGTTGCTTTTTGTCTCTTTGCATATTCAGAACTTAGAGCAATGCTTGGTATATGGCAAGCACTTAATAAATATTTGTTAAATTGAATTGAATGATTATGTTGATATCTATTGGAATACTAGAGTATTTGAGGAAGCAGATGGATTTGTGTTTCAGGAACATAAATCTATGGTTCTTCTACTGATATATGGAATTCCCTGTAGGAGTTTACTTTTTAAAAGATTGTTGGTATACTTGTTCTACAACAATGCTGTTACTTACTGAAGTGAACAATCAGGCAAATTGAGGTTCAAAGACAAGAGCATAAGTGTATGGAAGAAAATGAACAGCTTAGAGTGCAATGTGAGGTAATATTCATTAGCCAAAGCTTTTCATGGAAGGAAAAAGGCCAAGGGTGTTTGATAAATGCTTATTGACTTGACTCTGATGGGTCTTAACATGCTGGAATGCCAGGGAAGCCAGTTAGGCACCTGCACCACAGGCCCCAACTGAGTTCTGGTGGATTGAACAGAATAAACAAAAGTTCCTTCCACAGGAATCCTTTCCAGCAAAAGAAGTCCAAGTGCATCAATAGTTTTGTGAATTAATTTACTTAGCTGTAAAAATTCAAGTTTATTCAGTTTATCACATTAACAAGTCTCTATATTATTCCTTTTAATGGGAGCATATTTGGAAAATGGCAAAATTATGCTTTCTTTGTTACATCATTCAAAACACTATTGATTTTCCTGGATATTTCAGACACAACATGAATAACTCATTTTGAATGATTTACAAAAATGAAAAGGTATCTCTTAAAAATGAGAGAAAGTATTTGATTTTATTTTGACATTGAAAAGTAAGCATGTTTTACCTGAAGAGAAAATCAATTTAATGATTAGGAGGCTAATATGCATATCTTCATTGTCATAAATTGTGAAACTAAACCCTTCCAAAAAATCTCTTTTGGAACAAATCTAGGAAAAATGTTGACTATTAAATGTTTAAAATCAAGAATGCCAGATGT
Organism: Myrmecobius fasciatus; assembly: GCA_023553655.1. NCBI lineage: Eukaryota > Metazoa > Chordata > Mammalia > Dasyuromorphia > Myrmecobiidae > Myrmecobius > Myrmecobius fasciatus. The sequence continues at coordinate 578,328 of JAJPUD010000530.1, read as the reverse complement.
GTTTATTACTCTAAATCTATGAATACTATTTCATTTTTTAAAAACTTTCTCTATTTGATATTAAAATATCATAGATTTAGAAAAATGGAGTGTTAGATAATCTAGAGTGCAGATTCTAGGGTTTGTGCACTTGGGTTTTTTTAAATATCTTGATAACTATCCTTCCATATAATTGGTTTCTTTTGTAATCTTATGTATTTTATTTTATGCATCTAAATATAACTCTTTTTTTGCAGAAGTCCATAGATTTCATCAGATTGCCAAATGGGTCTATGCCACAAGGAAGGTTAAGAACTCCAGGCTGGTTCAAGCCTCACCCTTGCACTGCTGAGGAAACAGACTTTGTGAGGTTTTGCCAGAGATTACATTTGAGGAGTTTCAGGATTCTAATCCAGACTCTTACTTCTCCAGAGCAATATACTGCTCCCATTTCTAATTTGAAGAATAATTAGTAGAAACTTTATTGTCTGGGAAGTCTGGTGGAGTAGGTCAGAAAACTTTCAGCTCTACAAATTTCCACCATAGAGAAAAACAGAACATTGCCTCAGAGGGATTATAGAGCTGCAGAAATAAACAAAAGTGAAGCAGCTGTTCTGCTAAAATAACCTAAGAAGAGTCCTGGAAAGAGCTAACTTCCAAATGAAGAGGTCTGGGCTAAGTGAAGTACAAACACCTCCAGGTCAATTTCTGCAGAATCAACAAATAGCAAGACATGGGGCAGCTGGGGTTGGAAGGCAGCCTCAGCCTTCCTTGCAGGACAGCATAAGGATCTGATACTGAGGTAGAAGATGGAAGGATCTTCCATTGCCCAGGAACGCCAAGCACAGCTATGTTGAGCAGACAAGTTCCAGGCTGAGCTGCTGCAGCTGGGGAGAGGGAGCTAACACACACCTGGAGAGTGCATGGTGAGTGCAGTAGGGGGACTATGGGTACCAGCAGAACAGAATCGCTGATTTCAGTGCCCAGCAAAAAATGGAACAGCTAAAGTTTGCAGCTGCCAGAGAGACCACTGAGAGCAAATTCATAGGTGAGGAAAGCATGACCAGGGACTCTAGCCACAGCACAGGAGTGGAGGAGAGAGCACAAAGTTGAGCCCTGGGGTAGACCCTAGAAAGTAACAGTAAGAAGGACCTGAAGCTTGGAGCATTATTTCCCGTGTCTCAGGACTGGGGCTTGGTCACAATAATAGCTGCTAAAAAATAAAATTTAAAACATCTAAATAAATAAATAAAAATGAGTAAGCAAAAGAAAAAGACTACTACCATACAAAGCTACTAGAAAGAGAAGATCATGCATATTAATTCATAGAGAAGATTTATATTGAGCTAAAAAACAGTCACTCTTTTTTCATTGAGAAATGTCAAATAGTCTCAAACACAAAAATACTTCTTAGAAGAATTTTAAAAGCATTTTTAAAAGTAGAGGGGGGAATGAGCAATTCAAGAAAATCAAGAAAATCATGGAAAGTCAATCAACTTGAAATGGAGAACCATAAAATTGAAGAAGAAAATAATTCACTGAAAACTAGAATTTTATGAAATGAAGCTAATGCTGTTTCAAGACAGAAAGAAATTATTTTTTAAAAAATCAAAAGAATGAAAAAAATAGAAGAGAATATGAAACAACTTATCAGAAAAAACAACTGATCTAGAGGAAACATGGAGGAGAAATAAAATAAGAATACTCAGATTATTTGAAAAAGTATGATAAAAAGAAAGAATCTTGGTAGAATATTACAAAAAAATTACAGGGAATTTGCCTTGAAATTCTAGAACAAGATGACAAAGCAGAAATAGAAAAGAAAATCCTGCAATCATCACCTGAAAGAGATCCTAGGAGGAAAGTTTACAGGAACATCATAGCTAAGTTTCAAAGTTCCCAGTTCTGGAAAAAATATTGGAAGCAACAAGACAAAAATAATTTAAATGTTATAGAAGTACAAAAAGATTACACAAGACCTAGCAGTTATTATATTAAAAGACTATAGGTCTTGGGATACTATATTTTATATAGCAAAGAACTGGGGTGATAACCATGGGTAATTTACCTAGAAATTTACTTAATTTACAGAAATTAAGTATAACCCTGAATGAGAAAAGGACATTTAACAAAATGAAAGACTTGCAGGTATTTGGGGGAAAACAGAATTAAGGAAAAGTTTGGCATATAACATACAGGAGAAATATAATCAGTAAGGACCAATTATAAGGAACTCAATAAGGTCAAATCATTTACTTCTTATATATGAAAATATTATCAGTTTTTGTGCCTGGATATTTGGGGATTTTTGAAAGAAAGTCTTGTGTTGAGCTGAGTATGATGGGGGTTATTGTAAAAAAACTGTAGGGAGAAATTAAACTGAACAATTATCTCACTAAAAAATGAGACAAAAGAGGGAAAATATACAGAGGAAGTTTAGCAGTTAGTGCTAAAATCTTTCTCTCATTGGAATTGGGTTAAAGAGAGAACAACATATGAATTTAGAAGGATATAAAAGTCTTCCAAATTTGAAAGAAATAAGGTAAGGAATTTTTCTAGGGATGGGCATGTTAAGGAGAAAGGTGAGCAAGGTAGCTGATAGAAGTAAAGTAGGGTGAATAAATAGGAACAGGAATAGAGTAAGAAGGATAGTGAGGAAAATTTTGAAGGAGGAAAATATGCACCAAGTAATTTTAGCTTAACATGTAAATATGATGAGTTTGCCTGTAAAATGAGAAATGATAGCAGATTAAAAGTTTGAATTCAATGATATATTGTTTTCGAGAAATGCTATAAAAATGAGAGACACACACAAACATAAAATAAAGGTCTGGAGTAAAATTTATTATATAAAAAGCATGGGTAGTAATCATGATTTCAGACAAAGTTAAAACTAAAATAGATTTAATCAAAACGGAAAAATAGGGAAACTACAGTGTGTGAGTCATCTTAGTCAATATTGTTTTAGACCCTTTAAAATAACTAGACAGCATAAAACACCTAATAGTATATCTACCAAAACAGGCACATGAACTGTACAAATATAACTTAAAACATTTTATATAAATAAGATTAGATCTAAATAATTGAAGTAATACTAATTGGTAGGTAAAGTCAATAAAGGTTTTAAAATAATAATTTTACTTAATCTATTGATGGAATACTATCCCAATTAAATTACTAAAATTTTCTTACTAACAGAAAAAATAATGACAAAATTCATTTAGAACAAAAGATGAGGAATTTCAAAGAAACTAGAGGGGAAAAGATGTATAGGAAGCAGATTCAGGAGTATCAGATCTTAAACCGTATTATAAGGTGAAATCATATTGAAGTACAAAAATGGATCATTTTTATTATTTTAAGTTAAAATGTTACATAAATATGACAATATGCTATCAGGAATAAAAGGAATGCAGAAAATTGGAGAGAAAAACTCATAAATAACCTCTCAGAGAGAATGTAATTGGGTTGGAATATTGTTATGTTATATGAAATGATGAGTTGGTTCATTTAGAAAAACATGAAAAGACTTGGACTTATGAAGGAAGATGCTATCTACCTTCAAAGAAACAAGAGACAAGTGAACATGAGCATAGTACAGTTTTACATTTATATATATACGCACACATACATACATATATATATACATATACACATATATACATACATATATATGCATATGAGAGTTTATATGTGTGTATGTACAAACATATACATTTATATACACATATATACATATATATATTCAGCTAAGCTTAATTATAGTCTTCTTGGGAGAGGCAGAGAATAAGTAAAAAATGTACTGCAGAGAAGAACAACAACAAAAAAACCTAAAAGTAAGCAAACAAAAAGTAAACATTTTTGAAAACAATATATAAAACTGGAATAAGTACATTGTTGGTGGAGCTGTAAAATGATCTAATCACTCTGTAGAATAATTTAGAACTATGCCCAAAAGACTATCAAATTGTGCATACTCTTTGATCCAGAAGTGTCTCTACTGGGCTTGTATCCCAAAGAGATCATAAATAAGTGAAAAGAACTTACATGTGCAAAAATGTTTGTAGTAGCCTTTTTTGTAGTGGCAAGAAACTGGAAACTGAATGGATGCCCATTAGTTGGAGAATGTCTGAAGAAGTTATGATATATGAATATTATAGAATATTAGTGTTCTGTAAGAAATAATCAGTAGGATGATTTCAGAGAGGCCTGGAGAGACTTACAGAAACTGATGCTGTGTGAAATGAGCAGAACCAGAAGAATACTGTACCCAGCAACAAGAAGATCAACTGTGATGGACTTGGCTCTTTTCAACAACAAGAGATTCAGGACAATTCCAATGATCTTATGATGAAGGAGGACTATTATGGGGACTGAATGTGGATCACGACATAGTATTTTCACTTTTTTTGTTTTTTGCTTCGTTTTCCTTTTCACTTTTTCGTTTTTGATCTGATTTTTCTTGTGACAAATGTGGAAATATGTAAAGAAGAATTGCACATGTTTGACATATATTGCATTAGTTACTGTAAGGGATAGGGTGGAGAAAAGGGAGGGAAACAAATTTGGAACACAATGTTTTGCAAGAATGAATATTGAAAACTATCTTTACATGTATTTTGAAAATGAGAAAGAAAAAAGCAAGCAAACAACAACAAAAAGGTGAAAATATAACGCTGTATTTTATTTTCAAAGCCATCAGTGAGTTGGGGGGATGTCTACCCCAAGCATGTGAAGACTTCCCCTGACAGAATGGGCGATTAGAATAATTTGTTCCAAGACCACGAAGCAGTGAAAGAGGCTCTGTAAAGTTCTTACAACTTGGTTGGACATTGAAGGTGCCAGTTCACCCCTTGTCTTGACTTCTGTCTTGCCCGTGAACTTCCATGACTCTGGAAGAGAGAATGAAGCTGAGGACTTTGCAGCAGCTCTGCTTCAATTCAATCCAATTCATCCACCAATCAAGACATCACCCTATGCTGTCACTGGTCTTCTGAAAAACAAAGGAACAACAGCAAGTTGTGTGCTCACTCAACTTTCCAATATTCTGGGGAATTCCCTTAGACAATAACTTGAAGATAAATGTCTTTATGTATCAGCAGAAAAGAATTTCCCAATCCAAAATTCCCTATATCAGCAAACTCTATATTAGAAAGTATTGTTTAGTGTTGTCCATCACAGTTTAGAAAGGACCATAGGGGTTCGTAGCAGCATATGGACCTAACTAACCCAAACTTTATCCATGCCTAAAGGAAGGTACTGATAAACTTCAGAGCATGAGAAGACTGCAAGGATGACAAAAGGCCTTTAGTCCATGTCATATGAGAATCCATTGACCAAACTGGGACTATTTAGCTTGAGGAAGTTAGAACTTCAGAGAGATAACTGCTTTCAAGTATATTGAAGGGTTGTCATGGTGAAAGACAGATCTGATTTGTTTTCTTTTTTTCCAGAAAGCAAAACCAAGAATAAAGGGTAAAAGTGGCCAAGAGGATAATTTAGGCTTGAGGTTAGAGAATCATCCATAACAATGAATTCTCTTGCTATGTGGAAGAAGGTACCATGAGTAATCCTGATTCTTCACCTTTTAGAAATCTTAAATAGAGCCTTGGATGACCATTTGTTAGGTAGATTATAAGGGGAATTCCATTTCAGATCCTTATTGTACTATATTGCTGCTCAGGTAGCTTTTAATTCTAAAATTCTGTTATTTTGTGAAATCACATACATAAACAGAAGGGAGATAAAAGCACAATTGATATGAATCCCACAGGTAAAATAGAAAACAAAGAACTTTCAAGGTGTAGTGAGCTAACCAAAGGTACAAAGGCAGGAAAGCAGGCTTAGGAGACATGAGGTGATATATTGATGTCAATATGACATATTAATATTAAATATATATTAAGAAATAAGAGAAAGGAAAAATACTAGATGCACAGAATTTTCTTTTTATATTATACATATGAAAATATACAGATACACAAATATATACAATCTCTCTATAGTATGGGTATAGAATTATGACTTTAGAAATCATTTTTTAAAATTTTATCAGGAAGGCGTTTTCCTTTTAGAGAAACAATTGATTCTTGAGTTTTATTCAAATGAGAACAGACATACAACCTGAAGAGATGAGCAGTTTACGTTTGCATGTTTTATCTAATCAAGCAAACAATTTCAATTAATACTGACGTTAGCCTCTATGGTGCTTATGCCCTTTTAGAACTCTTTCATTACAGATGCAAATGTGTTCCCAAAATAATGAGAATGTCATTATCACCCTTTTATTCATTTAGGTGGTCAGGAAGAGAACAAAAAAATCATTTGGTGGTGAGGTAATTTTTTAATCTACAGTAATAACATTAACTTTCATATTTCTGTAAATCATTCTCTTGATTATTTTCCAAGGATGTACCCTTGCAAAGAGGGCAAAGAAGACATGGGCAAAAATGGCAGTGAATGCAGAAAAAACTAAATCTAGATTTTTTCAAAGCATATAGTACCATAAATTGATATTTATTTTTATTGAATTTGAATAATCAAGTCCAACATTATGGACCTATTGGCCACTGGGTCATAAATCTAGAGCTGGAAGTGATTTTAGAGATCATCTAATCTATTTCTCTCATTTTGTTGGTGTAGAAATTGAGACTCAGATTGGGTAAGTGACTTTTTCTGGGGTCACACATCAGCCTTATAGGTAAGATTTGATTCCTTCAAATCCTTATAAACAAATAAAAGTAATTTCTCCAAATGAACCTAAAAGCAGCTTGATTTTGATTCAGTTTAATTAAATAGTCCTTATCCTGGGCAAGATATTACATTTGACATATACAAAGATAAAAGACAAAGTGGTTCCATGATCCAAGAAGCTTACATTCTGTTGGGGATAAAGGGATCTCTGCTTTTCCACTTTAAGCCTTCTATTGTGAAAATTAAAATTCTGGAATGACATTCCATCCATTGTCTATATCCACCTCTGAGGTTGTCTTGGATTTGAAAAGGGCTTTCTTCTTCATTGTGGGTAAGGCAAATAATAAGAGTAACCTCTCTTTGCTTCCAGTCTTCTATATCCAAATACTTCCAGGACATCTCCATTGGTATGTATACATACATACATACACATACGTGTATATATATATATATATATATATATATATATATATCTTTTCAGAATTCATTAGTAGTTAAGTGGCACAGTGGGTAGAATGCTGAGCCTAGAATCAGGAAAACTTGAGACCAAATTCAACCAGAGAAACTTACTAGCTATGTGACCCTGGAGAAATCATTTAACTAATGTCTACCTCAGGTTCCTCAACTGGAAAATAGGCATACTACTAACAACCCAGGCTTATTGTGAAAATCAAATGAATTATTTGAAAAGTACTCAGCACAATGTCTGGGACATAGTAGATATTTTTAAAAATCAAAATACATGTTTAAAAATATTCTTTCTATATTTCAAAATATCAAACTTATTCTCTTCACTTTTCTCGTGTGTAAGTCTTGCTTCCCAAATTCATAAAATGGATAATCCTCAAATATGAACTAGATGTCCTTCTGTCTAGTACATTATAATCAAAATACTTGTTCAAGCACGGTTTAAACTACACAGCAGCTGAGGTCCCTTCCAATTCTAAGATTTTCTGGTGCTGATTATCATTAAAGTAGAAGAATAAAGTGGACAATAGAAATGAAAAGAATCAGGAAATTCAGGAGGCAGAGGTGAAGGGAAAGCATTTTAAGCATGGAAGATAGCTATGGAGCCAGAAGATGAAGTCTCTTGTTCATTGGGCAGCAATTAGAAAGAACCAAAGATGTTTTCAAGTACATGAGAAATATTGGTCAATTTTTATTGGTCAGCTTTTTCCATTGAGGGCAGAGGGAAAAAAAAAAGAAAAACACCTTTACCAGATGGTGTCTTCTATGCAAGTCAATGTCTTTTATGAATTGTTTAATCTATCTTCCACATAAGTTCATGGTCTTTTAATTCAATTTCTTTGCTGAATAAACACATTGCAAAATGAGTCAGAATTTGCTTTACTGTTTGCTGGCCGTCACTTGCTATCCATTCTGAATGAATGGACATTTAATTATTCATAGAATTATATGAAATACTAGATAGGATTACTAAAAGCTTGTTCCTTCTTGCATGGCATAAAGGATACCTAGTGCTAATAGCAAGGATCAGAATTTGTAATCAAAGTTTGAATCCCAAATTTGAATCCTAGCTTTGTTACTGTTGAATTGAGCAAGTCATATAAATTCTTTATGTCTAGTTTTCTCATCTGTAAAATGAGTTTATTGGACTACTTGATTGCTAAAATATCTTCCAGCACTAAATCTATCATCTTTGGAATCCTTTCTATCACTACCATTGTTAATGTTCTTACCACCACTGGGTCTTGCCACAAACCGTTTCAACCTACATATATGATGCTAGGATACAAGAACTGATTTCTTTTATCCATTTGGGATCAGAGGAAAAAAGTTTACTACAGAAGGAAGGAGGTGAGGGGGAATAGATTATAAAAGAAAGGTACTTTCTCCCCTTTCCCTCTTGTTAACTCTTAATCTGGCTTCTGACATTATTTCATCAAAATTGCTTTCTCCCACATTACTAATGATTTCTTAGCTGCCAAATCCAATGGCTTTTTCTCAGCCCTCTTTCCCCTCGATGTCTCTGAAGCCTATCACAATGTCGATCACTCTTCCCTCCTCACTATCTGGGTTTTCCTGCTATCTACCTGACCATTCCTCTGTCTCCTTTGCTTGGTACTCCTTCAGACCAATACATAATAATATGTATTCTTCAGAGTTCTTTCCTGGGTCCTTTTCTCTTTTCCCTCTATACTGGTGATCTCCTTAGCTCCCAAGGACTTAATTACCATCTTTATGTTGGTGATTCTCAACTCTACCTTTTCTACTCAAATCTCTCCGCTGACTTCTAGTCTCAAATCTTCAACTTCTTTTCAGACATCCTGAACCAAATGTCTAGTAGACTTCTTCAACTCAATATGTCCAAAGCAATTCATTGTCTTTCCTCCAAAACTTTTCCACTGCCTACCACCTCTTCTGCCTTCCTTATTCCTGTATTAGGCAATGCTAATCCTCCCAGGTCCTCAGGGACCTTGGAGTCCCCTTGGACTCTCCACCTTGGAGTCATTTTGAATTCCTCATTATCTCTCACCCCTCATATCCAAGCAATCACTAAAGCCTGCTGATTTCACCTTTACAGCATCCCTGACCGCTTCTCTGACTATCACCAATCTAATGGCAGGCCCTCATTTTAGTATAATGGATCACAGATCTGGAAGGGAATTTAAAAGACAAGTTATTCAATCTCTTTGTTTGAGTGATAAGGAAATTGATTCTTAGGGCAATTAATTGACTTGATCATGGTTTCACAGGTAGAAATTCAATTCAATTCAGTAAACATATTACATATGTATATATATATATATATATGTAATATATTAAGTGACCCCATATTAAACTCTAAGAATACAAAACAAAGCCAAAGAAAGTTCTTGTCTTCAAGGACCTTACAATCCAATGGGTTAGACAACACATAAACAGGTATATACAAAAAAAAAATAATAGAATAAAAATGATGTAATGACAGGGGGAAGGCACTGAAAGTAAGAGAGGTGCTTTCCCCATTAATTATTATTTTTTATTAAAACTTTTTATTTTCAAAACATATGTATGGGTAATTTTTCAACATTGGCCCTTGCAAAGTTTTCTATTACAAATTTTCCCCCCCTAGCTCGCACCCACCCCCTTAGATGGCAGGAAGTCTAATACATGTTAATTATGTTAAAATACTTGACAAGTCGAATATATGTATGCATATTTCTACACATCTTGCTGTGCAAGAAAAATCGGATCTACAAGGAAAAAAAATCTTAGAAGGGAAACATAATGCAAGCAAACGTCAATAGAGAGCATGAAAATGTTACGTTGTGGTCCACATTTCATGTCCCTCTCTCTGTGTGTATATGGCTTTCTTCATTGAACAATTGGAAGTGGTTTGAAACATTTCATTGTTGAAGAGAGCCACGTCCATCAGAATTGATCATCATATAGTATTGCTGTTGTCGTGTACAATGATCTGGTTCTGTTCATTTCACTCAGCATCAGTTCATGCAAGTCTCTCCAGGACTCTCTGAAATCATCCTCTTGGTCGTTTCTTACAGAACAATAATCTTCCATAACATTCATATACCATAATTTATTCAGCCACTCTCCAACTGATGGGCATCCATTCAGTTTCTAGTTTCTGGCCACTACAAAAAGGGCTGCCACAAACATTCTTGCACATGTGGGGCCCTTTCCCTCCTCTAAGATCTCTTTGGGATATAGGCCCAATAGAAACATTGCTATGCACAGTTTGATAACTTTTTGAGCATAGCTCCAAATTACTCTGCAGAATGGTTGGATCCGTTCACAGTTCCACCAACAATGCATCAGTGTCCCAGCTTTCCCATATCCCCTCCAACATTCATCATTATCTTTTCCCGTCATTTTAGCCAATCTGACAGGTGTGTAGTGGTACCTCAGAGTTGTCTTAATTTGCATTTCTCTGATCAATAGTGATTTGGAGCACCTTTTCATGTGACTAGAAATGGTTTTAATTTCATCATCTGAAAATTTTCTGTTCATATCCTTTGACCATTTATTGATTGGAGAATGGCTTGAATTCTTATAAGTTTGAGTCAATTTTCTATATATTTTAGAAATGAGACCTTTATCAGAACCCTTAAATGTAAAGATGATTTCCCAATTTATTGCTCCCCTCCTAATCTTGTCTGCATTAGTTTTGTTTGTACAAAAACTTTTTAGCTTAATATAATCAAAATTATCTATCTGGTGTTCAGTTAAGAGTTCCAGATCTTCTTTGGACACAAAATCCTTCCTTCTCCACAGGTCTGAGAGGTAAACTATCCTATGTTCCTCTAATTTGCTTATGATATCACTATGTCTAAATCATAAACCCATTTAGATCTTATCTTGGTATGTGCCCCATTAATTATTAAAATAACAATAATAGCTAACATTTTATCCTATAGTCCTTTTAAATTTACAAAGTACTTTGTACATTATTGCATTTGATCTTCACAACAACCTGTATTATTCCTATTTGATGAGGGAATTGAGACTGGTAAAGGTCCTAGATAAGTATTTCCAGAACATTTTAAACCAAGGTGGCTACAAATCTAGCAAAAATCAGTCTTGCTAAGTGACCTGTGGAATCTCCTTTCTTGGAGATACTTAAAGTGAACACATATGAGATTGTGCATGCCTATTTGATATGTGTTGCTACAGGTGAAACTTTACCTGGAAGTTATAATGGACTTTGTTTCCTCTGGAAGTGTCTGCTAGTACTATGGAATTGATATGATAAATAGCAGAGCTCCATTAAGGTATTGGAGCCTGGATAGGAGACAGATTTACAGAAACAATTTTTAAAACTCAATGTGCTTTCTTAACATTTTTTTTGTGAAAACAAGATTCAGGTGTGGTATGTAATAGGGGAAAATCTAACATACATACGAAGTCAGATCAGAAGGACCTTCTTGACCAGTATTTTTAGTCTTTGAAAGTCTACCCAACAGATTGAAATGAGGAAACAATGGTTTCTCTCATGAGCATGTACTTTCTTTTTTTCTTTATTAAAGCTTTTTATTTGTATAACATATGTATGGGTAGTTCCCCAGCATTGATCTTTACAAAGCTTTCCATTACAAATTTTACCCCCAGTTCCCTCCCCTCTCCTAGATGGCAAGAAGTCCACTACATGTTAATAATGTTGAAATACTTGAGAAGTTATGCAAGAAAAATACTATCTCCAAGAAAAAAAAGAAAATCAGAGAAAGGAAACACAATGCAAGCAAATATCAATAGAGAGCATGAAAATGTTACGTTGTGGTCCATATTTCATTTCCCTGTCTCTGGGTGTATATGGTTTTCTTCACTGAACAATTGGAACTGATTTGAGACAATTCTTTGTTGCAGAGAGCCATGTCCATCAGAATTGATCATCATGTAATACTGTTGTTGCTGTATATGATGATCTCCTGGTTCTGCTCGTTTCACTCAGCATCAGTTCATGGAAGTCCCTCCAGGCCTCTCTGAATTCGTCCTGCTGGTCATTTCTTACAGAGAAATAATATTCCATAACATTCATATACCATAATTTATTCAGCCACTCTCCAATTGATGGGCATCCATTCAGTTTCCAGTTTCTAGCCACTACAAAAAAGGGCTGCCACAAACATTCTTGCACAGGTGGGTCCCTTTCCCTCCTCTAAGATCTCTTTGGGATATAGGCCCAGTAGAAACACTGCTGGGTCAAAGGGTATGCACAGTTTGATAACTTTTTGAGCATAGCTCCAAATTGCTCTCCAGAATGGTTGGATCTGTTTACAGTTCCACCAACAATGTATTAGTGTCCCAGTTTTCCCACATCCCCTCCAACATTCATCGTTATCTTTTCCTGTCATTTTAGCCAATCTGACAGGTGTGTAGTGGTACCTCAGAGTTGTCCTAATTTGCATTTCTCTGATCAATAGTGATTTGAAGCAACTTTTCATATGACTAGAGATGGTTTTAATTTCATCATCTGAAAATTGTCTGTTCATATCCCTTGACCACTTATCTATTGAAGAGTGGCTTGAATTCTTATATATATGAGACAATTCTCTATATATTTTGGAAATGAGGCCTTTATCAGAACCATTAAATGTAAAGATGATTTCCCAATGTGATGCTTCCCTCCTAATCTTGTCTGCATTTGTTTTATTTGTACAGAAAGTTTTTAACTTAATATAATCAAAATTATCCATCTGGTGTTCAATTAGGAGTTCCAGATCTTCTTTGAACATAAATTTATTCCATCTCCACAGGTCTGAGAGGTAAACTATATTACGTTCCTCTAACTTGCTTACAAAATCACTCTTTATATCTAGATCATGAACCCATTTAGATCTTATCTTGGTATGTGTTGTTAGGTATGGGTCAAGCCCTAATTTCTTCCACACTAGTTTCCAATTTTCCCAGCAGTTTTTGCCGAATAGTGAGTACTTATCCCAAAAGCTGGGGTCTTTGGGTTTATCAAACACTAAATTGTTAAGGTTATTGCCTAGATTGTCCTGATAACCAATCCTGTGCCACTGATCGACTGCTCTATTTCTCAGCCAGTACCAAACGGTTTTGATGACCGCTGCTTTATAATATAGTTTTAGATCTGGTACAGCAAGGCGACCTTCATCTGCCTTTTTTTTTCATGAATCCCCTTGAAATCCTTGACATTTTTTTCTTCCAAATGAACTTTGCTACTATTTTTTCTAGAGCTGTAAGATAATTTCTTGGGAGTTTGATTTGTATGGCACTAAATAAGTAGATTAGTTTGGGTAATGAGCATGTACTTTCAAAGGTTCTGGTATACCACACAGTTTTAGTTTTAAGTGAATCCACTAATTTATTGGAATCAACATCAACTTAAGCATTTCTATTCCCTAGACCTGTGAGTGGATTTGATAATGAAAAAATACCTTTAAAAAGTGAGTTTATCTATTTTTAGTCGTATGAAAAGGTGCTCCAAATCACTATTGATCAGAGAAATGCAAATTAAGACAACTCTGAGGTACCACTACACACCTGTCAGATTGGCTAAAATGACAGGAAAAGTTAATGATGAATGTGGGAAGGGGGGACACTGATACATTGTTGGTGGAACTGTGAATGGATCCAACCATTCTGGAGAGAAATTTGGAGCTATGCTCAAAAAGTTATCAATCTGTGTATACCCTTTGACCCAGCAGCATTTCTATTGGGCTTATATCCCAAAGAAATCATAAAGGAAGGAAAAGGACCCACATGTGCAAGAATGTTTGTGGCAGCCCTTTTTGTAGTGGCGAGAAACTGGAAGCTGAATGGATGGCCATCAATTGGGGAATGGCTGGATAAGTTATGGTATATGAATGTTATGGAATATTTTTGTTCTGTGAGAAATGACCAGCAGGACGATTTCAGAGAGGCCTGAAGAGACTTGCATGAACTGATGCTGAGTGAAATGAGCAGAACCAGGAGATCATCATACACAGCAACAACAGTATTACATGATGATCAATTCTGATGGACGTGGCTCTCTGCAACAATGAATGTTTCAAACCACTTCCAATTGTTCACTGAAGGAAGCCATATACACCCAGAGAGAGGGATGTGAAATGTGGACCACAACATAACGTTCTCATACTCTCGACTGATATTTGCTTACATTGGGTTTCCTTTATCTGATATGTCTTTTGTGTAGATATGATTTTTCTTGTACACAATGATAAGTTTGGAAATATGTATACATATATTCAATCTGTCAAGTATTTTAACATAATTAACATGTAGTGGATATCCTGCCATCTAGGGGAGGGGTGAGGAGTTGGGGGGGAAAATTGAAACAGAAAGCTATGTAAGGGTTAATGTTAAAGAATTACCCATACATATATTTTGCAAATAAAATAAAATTTTAAAAAAATAAATAATAATTTTTTTAAAAAGTTGAATTTATCCTGAGAAAGTATGTATAATTTATTCAAGAGAAAATCTTTGTTTCAATTTATTGCTATACAAATTTAAAAAAAAGAAATACTGATGGCCACACATTTTGTTTTTAATTATAAAGTCTGTTTTGCCTATTTTATTTCTCTTTGGATGCCTTTCTTCCTAAAGATGGAATGAGTTGAAAAAAAACAGACATGTGTGTTTATATTTATGTAGATTTTAGCTTTTGTTTCCATAGTACTTAGCATCATGTTGGTCATATAATATAGGCACTTATTAAATGCTTGTTGATTAAAGAGACATTTTCAAATAACTTTTATGTATGTGTATAACATATACATATATACCTATATTGTACATATGATACAAATAAACACATTAACATATGTATGTATATGTATCTATAACTTAGGTATAATAATAAAATAAAATAAAAGAGGTAAATAGGTCAATTAATGAAACTATATTGTATATAGTCCTATATTCATTAATTCATTTATTCAGTCACTTATTCATTTCTGAATTTACTTACATCTTCATCCTGTAGAAAATATGAGTAAAATAAAGAAAAAGAAGAGAAGACAGAGCAAATAAGGAAATACTGAAACAAACAGTAAGAGAATATGCAATCGAGTTCATTAACTCTACAACATTTTCACATGAGGACAAATAATTCATTCTTTTTCTCTGTTCTTTATGTGATGATGATTGCTTCATAATAAAACATTAAAATAGATTTTTAAGTCACTTAAGCAAGACTAAAGTGTTGAAGAATGGAGGTCAGTAGTAAATGCTTATTTTAAACCAGAACTGAAGGATTTTTTAAAAGAAATTTATCCATGGTCTTCTCAATATTGGGCTCAAGCAAGTACCCTGGGGGATGGAATTTTATGAACTACTGCAAAAAATCAAAAGATGAAATTATTCTGATAGAGATAAATGGCTGCTAAAAGTATCTGATCCTTCCACAACATTTTTTATTGAGCCCAAGATTTATAAGCAAAGAAATAAAATCAAGGTAAAGTTAGCCTAATGTAATATACTGATAAAAAGCACTGTAGCAATGATGAAAGAAACAATATGGCCATGATGAATGGTGTCTCTTGTAAAAACTAATTGAAATGCATGATTCAATAATGAAGGGAATAATATCCATGATAACTACATCTCAGTTCTGGATAACAACCTTCTTGGATTGCTATTAAAGCAAGACTAATAAAACAACACAGGAATGCAAGCTCATAAATTTACAGAAAAATCTTTTAATCAAAACCTGGAAGAATATGATTCACTAGCCTTCCTGGATTTACATTTTCCCCACAAATAGAAGCACTTTAATAAAGACATCTTCAAAATGGTTTTGGGGATGAGATACAGGAGGGGATGGGGAGTGGAATTAAGTGACAAGGAAATATAGTTTCAAGATAAAGTTTTTAAAATTTAATTCTCCAAACTACCATACACACACACACTTTTTCAATAATTGAAAAGCCCATTGATTTGTTATTCATCTAAATCAAACTTTAGCCTTTTCAGGAATCTGGCTTTGGAATCAAGCTTCACCATGTGGTCAGTGTCTAAAATAACAGCTCTCCCCATACAATCCTTTTGATCAACAGATCTTACTCAGTCTGTTTCTATCTTTGTCAACTTTAGAGACCTGCAGAGATAAAATACAAGGAAGGAAAAATACAATAATGAAATTAAAGGCTGCTGTCCAACATGAGAGATGTCTAGATGGGCCCTGAATGTGATTTATTTTAGTCTTTTCTTTTTCTGTATGTCTGAATCAGTTGGTCATTTCTCATTTGATTGAATTGGTCTTGGTCAGCTGTCAACTAATCCCCAGAGGATCAAATGTTTTTAATATCTACTTTTGGTCATGGGAAACAATTATAAAACAATTAACTGAAGAGCAGATGATGGTCATGAATGAAAGAAATTTTCTCATCATAATCCTGGTTCAAAATAAAAGGAAGAGGAAGGGGACCTTGAAGTACTAAAAGTTTTTAAAAGCCCTCAAAATACTAATATGTGGTGAATTTTGAGGAAAAAATAAAGTTCAAAATGGCTCATAAAAAGTTGCAGAGTGATAACAGGGTTACTTTGGAAGACATGGGCAAACCCTCACTCTGACAAATACTATTAGGTGGATGGCCATGAGAAGTCATTTAACTTCTTGGTGCCCCAGGCAATTCTTAAAAACATCTAATCATAAATGATGTTGCAAATTTCCATTAATAAGGGGAGCTTCTCATGGTGTATTAAATCACAATTTCAAACAAAAGCCATAATACAACAAAACACTTTGTAACAGCCAGAGAATGAACTCTATGTTGATTTACTTAATGGAAGGCTCTATAATATAATAAGTACTTTAAACCTATTGAATTATTTATTTTTTAGAACTAGAAAGGATTTGAGGACATATAGTAAAACATCCTTAATTTTGACTTAAAGCACAGAGGCTAATGGAGTTTAAACCTTTTACCAGGATCATACAGGTAGTTAGCATCAGAGGGGAATTGAATTATATCACCTAACTCCCAAATCAGTGTTCTGACCCCATGCTTCAGGTCTTTGTTCCTTAGTTGGGTTTTAGAAGTGCTAATATTCAAGGCAAAATCACTCTGATGAAACAGTGGCATTATTTATTTTGAACCTTCAACAAGAGACTTTGCTTTTTTCCTAACAAACTTGATCTGGCAAAGTTTCAATTCCATATAAATAGGTCTCAATATTCTGCTGGACTTGGTACACAGCTGCCTGACATCAACTGTGACACATCCTTCATTACCTACAACTCAGCTGCTAATAAACAGGGTTTTTTTGTTCATAATTTACAGTTTCAAAATTCATTAGCTATGCAACATCTTCATATAAAGACAAATAACCCCTTCTGATGTTAAAAACCATTTATATAATTTTAGTCTTTTCACAAATGGAACTATATCACTGTCATCTCTCCTATTATTTTCAGAGCCTTTAAACTCAGGAAAAAATAAAGGGTACTAACTTTTCTTATTGCAAAACATTGCTAATTTCCTAACTTGTTTTATTGAAGCTTTGGGAGAGTATAAAACTGGTACCTTGCCTTTCTTTGATTTATCAGTTTTAATCCATCTCAAATTGATGTTTTTTATAGATTCATTATATTCACATAAGGAAAACCAGACTTAGAAACTTTAGAGATCATTTAATCTAACCCCTATATTTAAAAAAAATAAATGGAACTGAGGTCTCTTGAGAGGAAATGATGCAACGATCACACAAACACTAATAGAAAAAACAAGATTTGAATTAGATTGAACTAGTCATATTCCTTTTCAAACAATATTCATTTAATGCTGACATATGCTAGAAGCTGGGCTAATGACCCTTCTAGCTATCCATTTTCAAAACATAAAGAGAAATCATTCAAGCTTGATTATGACAATTTGCCAACTCATTGAGAAGCTATAGTCTTTCTCAGTATTTCAGTGTATGTGGAAGTATTTCAGGATATATGGAAATATTTAACATGGAAATGGGAAATATGTAAATGCAATAGGAAATAGGATTTGATAAAAAAAAGTAAAACATTACTAATTTTTATGCTTTTTTGACTCATTATAGAATCTTAGTGTAGGAAGTGACTTCAGATGCCACTTTGGTGGATTCATACTCAAATAAAAATATCCTCTACAACCTCTCTGAAGTTATCATCCTTTAGTTGCTTAAAGACTTCCAACACGGTTCACTACATCTTGGAGCAGTCAGTTCTATAACATCTAGAATATAATATGGCTATAACAAAACAGCTAGCATTTGTAATAACTAGCTTTTACATAGCACTGTAATGCTTGCAGAGCACTATGTATATGTTACCTTAGACTAAGAAATATCCTTTTTTCTAAGAGGTAATGCAATGAAAACAGGCAGAATGTACAGACATGATTTAAAAACCTGGCAACACAAGGTAATATATGTAGCTTCCTGGCCTGAATCGCTTCATCTATTTAAAAAAAAGGTGGGGGAATGGAAATATATTAAGTGACCCCTAAGCCTCTTTCCATTTTGAAAATCCCATGATTCAGAACTTGACATATCCAGAAGTTCACTTTTCTCCATCTTCTCTATTGTCTAAGGCAGAGATTAAACAACTCTCCTCAGATTCCCTGGCTAGTTAAGGGTTCCAGATTCACAGGCCCATTTGCTAAGGCTGGGCAACTTGCCTTGTTAATCCTCAGATAACCCAGAAAATGCAGTATTTATTTGCTATCTCCCTCTTGTGAACCGAGGAGTTAACATGTCTTAACTTTTACTAAAGCTATTTTCTCACAATACGTTTTATATTTTCATCTTTAAGGGTACAGAGAATCAAGTGATATATATCACCCACATAAATAAGAAAAACGAGCAACGAGAAGCAATTAATAATTTTTATTGAACATTTTGTTTTCAGTGCACATTAATGCCCTGTGATGAGGTTCATTTTTCTCTTTATTGTCCAGCTTCTGAAAGATAGACATTTTACAACTCTGCCTACCTTACAGTGTTGGGGATATTTACAGTGGAGGAAAGACTATAATTTTCTTGCAATCAAAAACTGTGCTGCTATTTTCCCCCCTCAGAGGGTGGTATTGATGCCTGAACTGGGCAACCCTACACAGAAATCTGCTCTCCAGCTAAGGAGTCTGAACAGCATTTGGAAGAGGTCAATTACTAAACAAAGGCCAGCACAGAAAGATCTTACCAGGTGGAGACTGGTTATGATCAGAGGGGTTTTTTTGTTTGTTTTTTGTTTGTGTGTGTGAGAGAGAAAGAGAGAGAGACAGAGACAGACAGGTAGGAAGATAGGCAGACAAACAGGTGGAGAGGCAGTCAGACAGACAGACACTGAAAATTCTATATGGAAATATAGAAGCCATTCAACCTTTCACCACTTGTCTATTTGAGCTAATTTTTGTGCAGAAAAATTATAATTCCCTCAAAAAGATGTAGACAAAAATGCTTTTGTGCTTAAAGGGCCATGTATGAGAACTCTAGAATAGTAAATAGATTTTAATAAATGTTTCTTCTGGGAAGACTTATACAAATTAGTGAAGGATGAAGTGATGAGGACTAGGAAAACAATATATACAATGATCATGATAGTGTAAATGAAAAGGATACTAAAATAATGATGAAAGTTAAATTATTGTAATCACCAATTATAGAAAAGATGCAAGGTAATTCACTTCCTTGAAGAAGTAGTGAACTGTGGATAGGGGATGATACATATTCCATCGGATAAGGTTGCTGTCATTGGTTTTGATTAGGCATTTTTATTTGCCTCATTAGAGGTTCATTTTAATTCATTCTTTTTTTGGGGGGGGATGCCAAATAAAATGCCTAAGCATAAAGTAGTGTGATATGAAGAAAGAAGAAATGTCAACAAAACTTTGAAATAAAATGGATATTTCTGAAAATATCATCAAGAATATTTGTAGGAAATCAGCAGACATGGATTAGGTGAACTTAGCCATTTTTTAAGTTAACTAGTTCTGCCTATCATTCATCTATTGTTCATCATGGAGCTATCAGTAAATCCAGTTCATGATAGCATAAAAATGGCAATGATGAGCTTGAAATGAAAGGAAGGAAGATTCTACTATGTTGGAAAATCCATCCACTTTTGTTAATGGATTATTCAAAATGTTACTTTTGAAGATGCAGGAGAGGTATTTTCTCCCATTCTTAATTTCAAGAATTTTGTGTATTTAATAAAATGCCTAACCTATACATAGAACCATCACCACTACTATTGGGAATACCCATCAATAACTAATGACTCTTGTGAACTCCTTCCACCTAACACAGTTCAAATAGTCAAGACTTAACTAAGTACCTATTATTCCCCCAATGTCTGACAAAAAGACAATCCCTAAAATGAAGGAACTTATATTTTATCATTACCAACAGCACAAATACATATACGTACTTATGAAGGGACTTATAAAAGTAAATATAAAATCAGGTAAAGGAATCTTGGGGAGAGAAAGGTCAGAAGCTCAGGCAATCATGAAAACACTCAGGTAGGGTTGAAGGTATGAAGCTTTATTGGCTTTGAAGGATGATAAATTTTGAAGAAAGCTAGAGATTCTAAAAAGTAAAACAAATGATGAGGGGGAATATCTCATGCAAAGGCATGGAGGTAGGAAATGGAATATTGTGTATGAGGGACAGCAAATTCACCAGCTTGGCTGGACTGAGTAATTCACAAGAGGATACGATGTATAATCAGTCTGGAAAGGTAAACTGAAGCCAAATGGTAAATTTCTTTAAATGCTAAACAGATCACCATCTATCTACTTCTCCTTTTTTTGAGAACTGCCTGAGAGTCAGATTAAATGATTCTTGGTCCCAAAGCTAGTAAGTTATAGAATCTACATCAGTCTGACTCCAAATTCAGCATACCATACACAATGTCAAGTAATTCTGCTAAAATATGTAAGATATTTTTAAATGAGTCTAACTATGAAAATTCAAGTAGAAGCCAATCGTTGTCATAAAATGATTCCCCAAAAAATGATCTTTCAGCCAATCACCATTCATAATTTTGTTCCCAGGAAGCTAAGTGCCTTCTTTATAAGACAATCCCTAACTCCTTCTATTAAGTTGTAATATCATTTCACCCTAAATCATTGCTTTTGGGGGCAGCCACTTAAAGACTTCAGTGATATATGCTTGAAATCACTTTACTTTTCTGAGGTAGTACAGTAAAATCTTCACACGGTCAACTGCAGAAGTTGCACATTATTTAAAATGAAAAGAGTTCTGGTTTTGAAATCAAAAGACTTGATTTCAAATCCAGCCTCAGACACTTATTTACTGTGTGACTGTGAACAAGTCACTTGCTCCTCAGTTTCCTCAACTGTAAAACAGGAGAAAAAACATCATCTCCCTCCTAGCACTGTTGTGAGGACCAAAAGAGAGAATACAACACTTAGCATAGTGCTTGGCACATGCAAAGTGTATTACAATTTTATATATATATATTATACATATAACTCTATGTAATATTTCCTTCTCCTTCCCTATAGTGCCTTCCATAGTCCTTTGTGCAGAGGGACTCACTAAATATCTGTTGAATCAGTGAAATATGAGAAAGAAAAATGTTGCTCAAGTTGAAAAGCCCCAATAAAGATAGAAATGGTGCTATTTCTTAAGGACAAGAAAAATGAAGAGGCTGAACTAAATGGCTTCTGAGGTCCCTTCATATATTCTCTGTGATCCTATTCAGAAGTTGGCTGCAGCCTTTGATATAATTATTTATTTTGCAGGAAACCAGCTAGCACTATTATCACCAGGTGGTGCAGTGGCTAGAGTCCCAGACTGAGAGTCAGAAAGATCTGAATTTAAATCTGGCCTCAGACACTTCCTAACTATATGATCCTGGGCAAGTCACTTTACTTTGTTTGCCTTAGTTTCCTTATCTGCAAAATGAAGCAGAGAAGGAAATGGCAAAATACTCCATTTTCTTGGCCAAGGATACCCCAAATGAGTTCACAAAGAATCAGAAAACTGAAAAATGACTGAAAAACAAACAACATTGCTACATATTCCATACCCATTTTTTTATGTTAAAGAGGCAAACAAAGTAAAACTGATATCATGGTTCTCTCTCTATGTGTTTCTTTAATGCTAGCAGGTATAAAGATATGCCCTGAGGTTGGTACAAATCAAAACCCAGTGTCCCACCAAATTACTTTGCATATCCAACTATATTGAGGCTCTTGATTCTTCAATAAATGATTAAAGTATGTTCAATATATTGTTTATTAGGTCAGAGAGTTATTTACAGCAGTTTTGGAAGGTTGCTGTAAACAGCAAAAAAATAATAATGGAAGAATGAAAGGAAGAAAGGAAGGAAGGGAAGAAGGGAGAGAGGAAGGGAGGAAAAAAGGAAGGAAGGAAGGAAGGGAGGGAGGAAGGAAGGAAGGAAGGAAGGAAGGAAGGAAGGAAGGAAGGAAGG
>JAJPUD010000530.1:527874-555778 GCA_023553655.1 Myrmecobius fasciatus | reverse complement strand
GAAGGAAGGAAGGAAGGAAGGAAGGAAGGAAGGAAGGAAGGAAGGAACGAACAAAGGAAGGAAGGAAGAAGGGAAGGAGGGGGAGAAAAGAAGAAAGAAACAAATCCTACCACTAATTAATTAGCCTTATGGTATCTAAAATACCCTATTATTTAGGCATTCTGGACAAGTGAGGTTTTAATGTATTTCAGAACAGCTTCATGGCTCACCAATGTTGACTTTAATTCCTGTATAGTTGGCAGTCACAGATGTAATGGTGGCCAAGGGCTTCTCTCACTGGTTTATTATAAGGCAGGGATTCTCCAGAATTTGGCAGTGAGAAACTACTGTGCATTTCCAGTCTGCAACATAATTAAATAGGAATGGACTCTCCACCAGGGATGGTCTCAGAAGTAGAGTAAGCCACATCACCTTTGTGGAACATTAAAACTACCATTTGTGGTTTTCCAAGCCTGAAAGCTTTAAATCACAATATTGAGGTAGATCCTCAAACAAGGAGTTTAAGGAACACCTAATTGAAGAGGGAAAAACACTTTAAAAACAGAATAGCTGCTTTCATCAAAGAAAAGAGAAATCATTTTCCCTCTGAACAAAAAAAAGAAGCTGTTCTTTTTCTCCTTTTCTTCCTCTGATTTTTACTCCCATTTAAAAAAAACAATGTAAATCAAGATATTTTGTGGCTAAATAAATGCTCTCATTAGAGCTGGTTTTTCATTAGCACTTGAAAGTCCATGACGGCTTTGCCGAGCTGCAACTATAAGGCTGTTGCTTCCATGTTAAATTAAGTGGAGAATTAGGTAATCATCCAGTGAATTAGAGCAGCATAAACAGATGCTTGGGATCGCTTTGTACATAAAATAATCCCTTTTCATTAGCAGGCAGTTCATGTTTTGCTTTTACTTGAATTATCTAAATATTGCCATATATCTCTTCTCTTTGGGCACAGAAAAGATCTGGCTACAAGAGATGTAAGATCTCCTCCATCAAAGTTGACAGGTCTTCTAATTCTAATGGAAGGGTCCCTCTCAGATCATTTAATAAACCCATTCCCCATTTTCCAGTTGGTCAAACCAAAGTTAGTGGCGTGCCTAATGTCCTACAGGTTGTAAATGAGACATGGTATGAGGTAAATAGTTTTCTCTTTAACTTACAGTATTATTTCACTTCAGAATTTGAGAGTAATTACTAAATTAATCAGTAATATCTTTAGTTATGATGATGTAGTAATTTGTTGTAATTTATATAACATTGTAATTACATAATACTGCTTTGCACATATTAGCTCACTGGATTCTCTCAACAACTCCTTGAAATTATACATATTATTAGCCCTATTTTGCATGTAAATCTGGTAGATTATAAGTTCCTTCTGAGCAAAAATTATTTCCTTTGTGTCACCATATATGCAATACTCAGTACCCAATACAGCCTACTAAACATATTCTATGCTTAATCAATGACTGTTGAATTTATTTAAATGCATCGAGGCAGCTCAGTGTAATGAACAGAGAATGGGCCTTGGATCTGGGCCTTTGGATCAAATCTAGTCTCTGACACAAAGTATAAGACCCAGAGCAAATGGCTTTCAGAAATATTCTTCTGATTTTCTCTAAGACTTAAGTTGCAGGGAAGGTTCTGACATATTAGTAGAGGAAATCCCCACCAGAGAATTCCACTGAAATAATGATTTCCTATGGAATAGTATCAATTGTTCAAGGACATATAATAGGTAAATGAAAAAAGCAAGTTACTTAATGAATTTCTCTTTGAATCTACATTTACAATTGAAGTAATGATGTCAAAATACAGGAAACTCATTATGGAATTATCATATTTGAAAAATGAGACATTATTGATAGAAGTAGTCTCTCAACTCACAGATTGTGACTTCTTTATGACTTGGTAAGGGTCTTCAATAACTGCTGCTCCCTAAAATTTATCATTTCTACCAATCTGATCATGGCTTTTCTAAATTTAACCAATTGGGTCCTCCCATAACCTACATACAATCTACTTTTTGTAAACATTGAACTTTAGCAGGAGAATTCAG
The DNA here is from genome assembly GCA_023553655.1 of Myrmecobius fasciatus. Taxonomy (NCBI): domain Eukaryota; kingdom Metazoa; phylum Chordata; class Mammalia; order Dasyuromorphia; family Myrmecobiidae; genus Myrmecobius; species Myrmecobius fasciatus. The sequence continues at coordinate 553,728 of JAJPUD010000530.1, read as the reverse complement.
ATATAACATGATGAGTTTTATTCCACAATGAATGAAATAACTTCATCTCTACTTCTAGAAGACATTGGTTTCCTTCAGGATTCAAATCAAATACCACATTCTTCATGAAGATTTCTTTAATTCCCTCACTCATCCCAACTCATCTGCTAGTGTACCTCCTCTTAAAATAATCTTGTATTAATTTTATATACTTTTACTTAAGACATGTTCTTGATGTTACTCCCATTGGAACATGACATACTTAAAGACAGGAACTGTTTTACTTTTGTTTGTGTGTGTGTGTTACAAAATAAATGCTTAATAAATGCTTGTTCATGATGAGGATGATAATAAATAGGAGAAATCTGATAAATCATAATACTTAATGGTGATTACATAGCATTCAACATGCAATAAGTAATGGTATATTAATCAATATATGTCAATGTATGTATATATCTATAGACTCTGGCAATAAGAAGTACCAAGAGATTTGCTTGACCCAAACCACCAGTAGCTAAATTATTGATCCATGAAACAGTTATGTGGCTTTTGGAAGAGTATTTGAGATCAATAATATACTTTCTCTTCTTAGGGACCAAAATAATATATGACACAAGGTGTATCCAGGTGTTGGAATGGGGAGGGGAGGGAATGTCTATAACTTCTATTCTTGCTATATATTCACAGCAAATATCCATTTGTAAAAGCTAATTGATAATAATTACTTATATGAACATAGAATCTGATCACTGACAGTTAACAATAGAAGTAAAAACATTAGAATGGAAGCTCTATCTGATAGCATTACAGAAAAATCCTATCAGACTCTCAGGGGTACCCCTAGAACCTTGAGGGGGAAATTCAGCAAATCTCCCTGAACAAATGTGTGCTGAATCTTGGGACACTATCTTTCCAGACTTTTGGGGGGATCACTACTCTGGCAGAGTAGTATTTTCTCATACACTCTAATCCACTTCTGATATACGAAATACCTTTGCACTGGCTCACCCTTCTGCTTGGAATGTTTTTCCCCTTGACCTCTCTCTCTTAAAATCCTGGCTTCCTTCAAGATTCATCAAAAGGTTACCTTCTTTAGGAGAACTTTCCTCATCACTACATTGCTAAAGTTTTCATTTTTACTATATTTTTTCTTGCATTTATATTTTAATAAGTGCCATCCCCACCCTGTCACCTCTCCCCACCATTAGAATGCAGATTCCAAATAAAAAGAGAACTAATTTTGGAATTAGAAGACCTAGATATGAATCTTTTTTTCACTTAATAGGATTCTATTTTTCAAATTACATATAAAGGTAGTTTTCAAAATTCATTATTGTAAGATTTGAGTTCCAAACTTTTCTCCCTCTCTCCCTTCTTCCCCTCCTTAAGACAGCAAACAATCTGTTACAGGCTATATATGTACAATTACGTTAATCATATTGCTATATTAGTCATGTTGTGAAAGAAAAATCAGAACAAAAGGGTAAAGCAAGAAAGAAAAACAAAAAAAAATTTAATGAAAATAGAATGCTTTGATTTGCATTCAGACTCCATAGATCTTTCTCTGGATGTGGATCGCATTTTCCATCATGAGTCTTTTGGAATTATCTTGGATCAATATATTGCTGAGAAGAACTAAGTCTATGATAATTGATCATTAGACTTTATCTTTTATGACCTGTGTGATTTGCGACAATTCAGTTAGCCTATTTCATCCTCAGTTTCTTCATCTGTAAAATTAGATAGTTGGATTAGAAGGCTTTTGATTAGAGAAATTGATTAGAGAAATGCATATTAAAACATTCCTGAGACATCATTTTACACCTATTAGAGTGAATAAAATGATAGAAGGGGAAAATGACAAATGTTGGAGAGGATGTAGAAAAATCAGGACACTAATTCTTTCTTTGTGAAATTATAAAATGGTTCAGTGGTTTTGAAGAACAATCTGGAATTATGCCCAAAGAGTTATTAATACCTGTTATTATATACTTAATATACTTTTTACTTATATACTTAAAACACCTAATATAATAATACCTATATTCTTTGGCCCTTTGGGATATTTCTAAAAATGATTAGGGGAAAAGGAAAAGAAACTACATGTTCCAAAATGTTTATATGAGTTCTCTTTGTGGTGACAAAGAACTGGAAATTGCAGGGAGGTCCATCAATTGTGGGATGATGGAACAAGTTATGGTATATAATTGGTATATGAATACTACAGTGCTATAAGAAATGATGAGCTCAATGATTTTAGAAAAATATGGGGATACTTGCGTGAAAGTGAAAAACAAAATAAGCAGAACCAAGAGAAAATTGTATACAATAACCACAATATTCTTTTAGAATGACTTTTAGTGAATAAGTTATTTGTTCTATTATAAATACCTATATTTACTATAAACAATATATGAAAAAGATGCTATCTGCATCCAGAGAAATGATAAATAAATAAACATGTATATGGATATAATGTGTGTACGTGTATATATATATATATATATGTATATATACATATATAGGAATTGATGAGATGTGGCAACTGGATGAATATGGGAAATGAGAAAGGAAGACACTTCCAAGGTTACTCTCAGAGATGGCTGATTACCTTAGAAATATTATTTCATTTGGATCTCATGACATCCCTGGTTAGAAGATGGTTATTGTAATTTTTCACAATTTTACAGAAAGGGAAATAGAGATTTAAATAGGTCAAGTCACTTGCCCATGGGCACACAGCTAGCTAGTTGTTCAAAGCTGTTCAAAGCTGAATATAAACTCCTATCCTCTTGATTCCAAGCACAGTGGGTGCCATGCGACCTCTCTCTGTACATAGAAGTGTCAGAAAAGCCTTTATAGAGAAGCCTTATAGAGAAAGATTTCACTAACATTATAACCTGTAAGAATAATGCTAGTCTTTACTTTACTTCTACTTAAATGAAATGAAAGTTTAGGAATAATATTTTCAAAGTCAGGTGTTTGGTGAAGCAAATATCTCTTCTATTTCCCTACTTAACTGTTTTACCTTTGGAGGTGTTTTTAAGGAAGAATAAGGCCTGGATAATTGAATTTATCTCTTCTTGAGTGTGGCTTAATTAATTTTTAAAGCATCATCTACTTGTTTCCATGGTCTTGGATTTAGATGTAGAATTCAACCCCCCATCCAGATATTTTCCAGCCCTGGATTCAGACTTAACTAACGCTTGATGCCATTGATTGGATACTAGTATCTGATGTTTGGTACCCACCATGCATGTCTTTCACTTCTTCCATCTGTGTCCACCACACATCTGCTAAGTTCCTATCTCATGTTCATTTTACAAAGAATCTTGAATTGAAGTGACTTGGATATATCATTCCAATAGAAAGAATTAGTAAATTAATATGTAAAAGGGGCTTATCAGGTCGGACTGACCAGAAATAGTATTTAAATTGCTGCTCAGCAATTTAATTGTCCTCCAATTGAAGGAAGATACTTTCTTTTGTCTTTGCCTCTCTAGTACTCAGTACAGTTCCCTTGACACAGTGAACACTGATATATTAATTCATTTAACTGAATTATATGTGGTCTTCTATGTACAAAGACAGAATCATCATACATATGTAGAAAGTATAAAGAACAGCAAAACAGAAACATAAGGGGAAAGTGTAATAAGAAAAATAATCTTGATATCCTGATGTATAATAAAAATGATCTCTTTATAGAGTAAGCAAACTACTGTATTTTATATTTTTTTAGGTTCTAAAAACATTATTAAGGAACTGGATGCTCACTTCCAGAAAAATGAATAAATGAAGGAAATTTGTTCAATTCTTATTACATGTACCAGGCACTAAGCTAAGTACTATGTATTAAATTCAAGCAAGCAAAACAGTCTCTGTCCTTAAAAAGTTTGTGTTCAAATGAGGAAAACAGTGATCCAAAAAAGAGCCAGAATGCTTTAATTAAGAACAAGTGCTGCCAGATGAATTTTATATATATAGAAGATACAGTTGACCTAGATTTTAGGAAAGTGATAAAATATCTTATTCTTGTAGAAAAGATGGAGAAATGTGAATCAGATATTAGAATGAAGAGAGAGACAGAACAGACAGACAGACACACAGACATAGAGACAGAGTCAGACAGAGAATATTTATACATGCTAAGTGCAAGAAACCGCTAACCACCAGAAATACAAATATAATCAAGTAAGATAGTATTAACTTGCAGCGAGTTTACATTCTAACAGGGAAAGATGGAGGGGGAACTTTAAAGGGAAGGGGGAGGGAGAATTAGAGAAGCAATCTGCCTGTCCCATGCAATGTGGTAGATGAAGTTCAGATTGAGGATACAGTGAGATAAATAATGCAAGTAGCCAAGAGTGGCTCTTTATACAAATGTAGGTCTGTTAATGAGAGGGAGAGACTTAACAAAAAATGGGATGAGGTGCCTTAAATTAATACAAGGGGTGGTTCACTACTTGTCAGGTAGGTTGCACTCATTCCCCTCCCATCCAAATGAGATGATTTCTCTAGGATGCTAGAATCCAGTAAGTGAACATTCACTATATCTTGCTCAGAACCACTCTGACAATGGTCTTACTTGCTTGAATTTTATACACAGTACCTAACATAGTGCCTGACACATGGTAATCATTTATTCATTTTGTTTATGGATAAGATTTGATGGCTACTGAGGTAATTTTGAATTCTAAAATTCTGAGACAGGGGCACTGTCCCTTTCAAAATTGTCAAATCCAGTGGAAACAAAAATGAATCATAATCCTGACTATCCTTTAGGTGATGAGCTATGAAAAGCAATAAATCATTACAAGCTAAGTTAATTATGATAGATGCTTCTCTAGCAGATACTAGGAATTGTTGTTAATAATAATGGATGATAATGATTTGTTTATTAACATGTCTATAATTAACAATATTTTCTCCCTTGCAATATTGTTACTTTTCCTCTAAGTTTATGTGACATAATTTACATGCTAATTTTGTATTTTAAAAACATCAGTTGTGGAACCAGTACTTAAGCATGAGTAACGGAAAAGGGAAGAAATGCCATTGCAATTTCTGGTGCTCAAATTTATTATATACTAGTGACATCTAAATACATAATTTACAGGGAGGAATGAAGTGAACATTTTAAAGTGTGCAACAATTCAATTTTTGCATTTTTGACATAATGAATCATATGAATATAAAAGTAAAAAACAAATTTCAGGGACGATAAATATCTATCTTCAAATAGTTATTCCATTTCGATGGATTATCTGAATGTGAATTTAGAAACAACAATGTTTTCTGTTCCTAAAGATCCATTAAGACTTTTCTCATCAATGAGATGTGATTCATGATAATACAGAAGTCAGAGGTACAATTGCTCTGCTATTGAATCAACATTAGGGATGATTTTCCCAAGCACAAGAATTATTTTCTACTTTTACATGCTAATAATAGGGTTAAACAAGTAAAAGTCAGTGTATTTTCTGTTATGTCCATTTCAATTAGTTTTCTATGGAACGACAGCAAGCATCTGAAGTTAGGGACTAGAATTGTGAGTAATTCCTAGATACCAATAGAAGAAGGAGCCCTGAAAGACTGGAGAGGAGGTAGCATCCTTGGTGAGGGCTCTTGGTGAGGGTCCTGACTACAGGAACATGGCACAGTCTGGAGAAGACTTAAGATGGATATGATAATTGTCTTCTGAAGTCCTGTTATGTAGAAGAAGAATTACTTTGTCCATGAATCAAAATCGGGTAGAAACTTTGGAGAGGAATGTTTTGTCTTGATATAAGGAAAGCCTTCTTTCCCAATGAGAACTGTCCAAAAATGCAATGGGCTTCCTTGAATGGTTATTAGATTCTTCTTCATTTGAAGTCTATGAGAAAAAATTCTCATTCAGCTATGGATTAAAGTAAATAGTTCCTGAAGTATGAAGATTTGAAATACTGGGATCTGAGTTCAAATCATACCTTTGTTCTTTGGACAAGTTCATTTATCTCTTTGAGATCAATAAAATAAAAGACTTTTATGAGTTGCTCCCCTTGAAGGCTGCAGAAATCTGAAAGGAGCAACTCAAAAGCATAAAGAACTCAAAAGAGAATAAAATGTTTATATTGTAGAGCTGAACAATTACCTCACTGCTTAAATGACACAATCATAAAAGTACAAAGTCTTGTTTGTCTTTTGAGTAAGAAAAATAAATACAAAGAGAAAAATGAAAATTTTGCCTTATATGTCAGAGAGGTAGAAAATAGTAACTTTCAAAATTCCCTAAGAAGGTGTAGTATTTTAGAAATGCAATTGGATCCCAAGAGTAGTTGCTAATATTCCTTTTCCTATCAAAAATTAGTTCAAGCTCTACTTTCCACTTGAAGTCCTTCCTGATTCCATCCCCTCAGGCTAGTGCTTTTTCCTTCCAAAATACATGCACACACACGTATGCATGCATGCATGCAAACATACGTATATGCATTTATCAACAGACCCATATGCATGTCTCATTCCTCCTACTCAATTGCAAGCTCTTTGAGGAGCAGAATTTTTTTTCATTATACCCCAGAACCTTAGATCAACAGAATGAAAGTTCTTTGAGGGCAAGGACTAATGAGCATCTTTCGATTTAATACGATTAACAACAATATTTACTGACTGATTAATTGCACACAATAATAATTGTTTTATTGAATTGAATCCTTAATAAATGCTTCATCGAATTAATTTTCATGAATTAATCTTCATAATATACCTATAAGAGCTTTAAAAAAGTCAGTATTATTTACCACAGGTTCTACTACCATGCCCTGTGCATAGTAGGTATTTAAATATACCAAAGGAAGGAGAAGCACAAAGCAATTTAGTGCCTTGTTCAAAGATAAACAGCTGGTTATTGTCAGAGTTAAGGTCAGACTACAAGGGAGGGTGACCTACATAAGAATATGCTGCTTCTCTGTGAATGAATAGTCTATAGATTTCCATTAGGATCAGAATCAAAAATTCTCTTATCCACAATTTACAGTTTGGGCACATCACAGCACAAGCAAAGTGACAAACAGAAAATCTGGTATAACATGAAATTCCAGAAGCTGAATGTCTTGTAAGGAGAGTGGATATACTGAAGAAATTTTTAAGGAAAAACAACAACAAACAGATGCAATCCTCTCCAAATCGAGTTGAGAACCACACAAAAGTGTCAGTTTCCCAGTGAGCCAGAGGCTTCAGAGCAGTTAACAATAAACTTGAACCCCCTACAGATGGACAGCCTTTTGCTAGAGGAACAAAAAAAAATTAAAATGGCCCATATCTGGATCTCTAAGGATGTCCTGACCTGAAAAGTGTGGGAAGGAGACCTACATAGAATAATAATGGAGAACCATTACAAAGATAATTACACAGCCAATCTGCCTCTAGATGGGTAAGACCTTAGTTTCTCAATTTATAAACCAACAGTTCTTGATCCTTAGCTAAAAAAAAGTAGGCAGAGTTCAAAAATACTATAACCCTAACATCTGCCATATAAAAGTAATGATTTGGTATTAATTAATTTCAATACTTCAGTTACTGTAGATTTAGTCATCAGAAGATTGGATCATCCCCTTCCTTGCCTTGTCATTTTACTTAACATTTTAATCACAAAGGTTTCTACGTATGTGGTTTAGAAAGCCTATTAATGTAAAAAGGAAAAAAATGTTAATTTAAGAGATTTTCCACTGGGTTTATTTAATTTGGAATAAAAAAGTATGTCTCCCTCCCTCATCTGTTACTTGGTACTCTCTGCTGTTGACAACAGATCAATGGGTCATATTTAAAAACTATTGAAAAGTTGGTACAGGGGAGAGATTACCAGCCCTGGAGTCAGAAGAACCTCAGTTCAGATAGCCTTACTAGCTATGAGACCCTGGGTAAGTCACTTAACTTAATTATCCCCCCCCCAAAAAAAAGGTAAATTAATAAGATGACAAGCCCTGGCTCTGTTGTAACATCGAAAGTGGAAAGTTGAATCATCATTGAATAAAATCCTCCATTCTTAACCTCCCACAGAATGTCCTGTTCTAAGATAGTCAAGAATAATTCCCTCCTCTTATTCCTGATGCCAAATCAAAAAATCTTTTTTTTTTCCCCTTTCCTTTGCTTTGGGAAAACAACAACAAAAAGTTAGATTTCTGCATTCAGAGACTCTGGATTCTAATCCTATCTTGACTACTTCCTATGTGATTTTCAGCTAGTCAAGTAAGTTCCCCAAATGTCAGCGTCTTCATCTATATGAGTGGAATTGTGTTAGAAAGTCTCTAAGGTTCTTCCTTTCTGCGAAATGTATAGTCCTATAATTCTAAAGTATCTATTGTTTTCATTTTCTTTTATCTATTAAATATATGTGTGCGTATTATATACATATAAAAATGTATATGTGAATGTGTAAATATACGCTTATATACACAGGAATATGTGTACAGCCATGCATGTACATATGTAAATGTGTTATGTGCATCAATGCACACTGCACATATATGCAATGCACTGTGATTTTCAATGTGCACATGCATACACATGCATATAAGACATGCAGTGCATATATATGTGTATATTGTATGAGTTTGTGCACATACGTACACACACGTGCATACACATATACATGCAAGGCTGGCAATGCATATGCACATGTATATATGTGCATGTGTATAAACATATACCTGCATTATGTATACTGTATGGGTGTGTGTGTACACATATGCATCCATACATGCATATACCATGCATGTTTGCACAATGCATATGCATTTGTACATATGTGCATGCATATTTGTGTTCATGCATCTACACTTGCACATGCACGTACATATGTATGTTGTGTGAGTTTGTGCATATATATTCACATGCAAACATATGTACATACACAGGCTTGCAGTGAATGTGCATGTGTACATATGTGCACACATATACACATAACTGCACTGTGTACTGTGTGGGCATGTGTATGCACATGTATCCATACATGCATATACCACATATAGTCATGCAACACATGCACAAGTGTACACATGTGCAGGAACATGCATGCATGTCTCTATTCATATGTATGTTGTGTATGAGCATTGTAATGTACAGTGTGTGTTGTATGGGTGTGTATGCATGCATGCAAACAAATACCACACACAGTCGTGCAATGCATTGCATATCCATGTGTGCATAAATGCATGTATATGTAGATGTGCCTATGTATGGGGGGGTGTGCACGTGCACACATACATATGTATATTGTCACTTGCATTTCTTTTATATGTCACACATACACGTATTTACTTAGATACACAGTTCTCTCATTAGAATATAACCTCCTTGAGGGGAAATACTGATTTTTACAGTTTTGCAATTTATTATGTACCTCCCTTTGTTTCCTCAATTACAATTAGATCCAGTGGGGTTTGAAAGAGACAATTGTCTGGTCTCCCAGAGGATATAAGCAATGAATCATTTGCCTGGTTTTCTTTTTTCACAAGTGAATATACTTTTCCTTATTTTCATATGTGTGTATGTTTGGGTGTGTATTTCTGCTGAGTTTCTATTTCAAAGAAATGTTCATACCTGGTTTTCTGAAACAGGAAAAAAATATCAACCCTGTTCCTTCACTTTTTAGTCTATCAATGTTTCCTTTTATTCCTTACCATTGACAAATAGGACTGACGAACCAATGTTTTATAAGTTAGACTGCCTACTCACAGTTTAAGAGATAATTTCTTTGAACCCATAGTTCTGAAGCTCAGTGAACAAATATCCAGGTGAAATAAACTTGAGGATCGCTCTGAGGCTATCTTACAGATTCTACTGATTTAACTTTGCTCTCTCATCCCACACTTCCAGGCAATTTTCTTATATGATTTGATCAAAGATGTTGTACAGGCTCTTTGTTGTGCCGGAAGGTCATCGAATCTTAGATTGTCTTTCTGAGCCCAGCCATAAAAGCTGAAGAGTTTGGGTTATAAGGAGCATCAGGTGCTCTTCCAATTTTACTCTAATTTTTTTGGTTATATCTCTACATTTTCGTGTTTCAGTTCCACTATTTTAGTTTTCTAAGTGTCCACTGCTTCATTAAGTTTCCATCACTTGCTCCTTCTTGAAATTTGATTCCCTTCATTTCTCAGCATAAACAGCCTTTCTGCATAAAACCTTTTCGATTCTTCCAGCAGTAGGACCCTCACTCAGTGTTACAACTATATTTATTTTATATACATACACATTTACTTAGGGACACTAGGGGGCTTCATAGTGCATAGAGTTGCAGATCTGAAGTCAGGAAGACTCATCTAGTTCAAATCTTACTTACCAGCTCTGTGACCACTCCCTTCCCCCTGCAAGGCACTTAACTGTTTGCCTGTTTCCACATCTGTAAAATGAGTTGGAAAAGGAAATGGCACAAATGTCAAACAGGGACAAAAGGTTGGACACAACTGAAAATGACTGAACAACAGCAACATAAATTTACATGTGTACACACCCCTCTCCATTACATGTTCCTTAAAGGCAGTACTGATTTTTTCTCTTTGTATCTTCGGAATTTTGTAAGAATTTAATAAATACTTACTGATTGATTGATTTGTCTTCTCAAATCTTCCCAAAAAAGTTCCTAAAACTTGATTTTTTTCATCTTTTCATTATGTTGTTCAGTTACTGAAGAAATTGTTGTAATAATTCTCAAATCTTGTATTTTTTCATCTTTTCATTATGTTATTCAGTCACTGCAGACATTCTTGCAATAATTCTCATGTCTAGAGTTCTAGGTATTATCAGAATATGAATCCTACATTAATACATAGATATTACTACTCCTTTTCTCACTTTTATTTTACTCCATATTATTTAATTGCACTAAGGTTCTTTTGGACTTTGTAAATTATTTATTCCCATTGCTGGTTTTTCTTATCATGAACATAAATTTTTTTGCCTCCCTTCCCTTTATAGGAGGAGAAAAAGTATTCTTTTACAAATAGTTGATACATTTTTTGCTTGGGGATGATGTGAAGAGGTGGGGATTGGGCTTGCAACGCCCACTCATCCCAGTAGATCTCTTTTCTCAGTGACTCTAAAAACATACTCTTCTTTACATGGTAAGCAAACTAGATAGTTATAGAATGTTTATACATGTTCCAAATCAGGAGAATGCATAATTCTATTATACATCATCATGTTTTTCTGCAAGCAGGTTTCCCAGTCTCTTTCCCATGGGGATTACCATCTACTCTCCCCCCACTCCTCTTACTCTCTATCTTGTTTTAAAAAAAAGTTTGCCAATATCAGCAAATTGGCCAGGGTATGTTTTAAATATAATGTTCATATTTCCTATCCAGAACAGCCTTCTTAGGTCCCAAAGGAGCACAAACATTGTCTTTTTAATTGCCTCTCCAATGCCATATGGAAAAGAATCTCAAAATAATCAAAGCCATATGATATAGAATGGAAATTAGGGAAGAAAATAAGCATTTATATGGCAGGTACTATGTTAAGCACTTTACAGTTATCTGATTTGATTTTCACAATAATCCTGGGAGGTAAATGTTTTACAGTTTAGTACACTGAGGCAAGCAGAAGTTAAAGACTTATTTAGAAATTAAGGATCACAGAGCTAATAAGTGTGAGAGTCTTCCTGACTTCAGGCCTAGTGCCCTCTAACTCACTCTAATTTAATCTAATTTAAGGGGGTAGACTGATCAATGAGCCTTTATGAAATTCATGGTGTACCATAATGATACAATTTCCATGTGAACTTGAGCATGCACAGGTATTGTTTCTGGTCTGCTGCCACCTGAAGAAGTGGAACTTTTCTGACTTTCTATGCAGCCATAGTCAGAAGGCACTGGCTGACAAAATCCACTCACCTGTGGTTCCTTCCATCCTCCCAGTATGGGAGAAATAGGAAGAACTACTGAAGGCCTCCAGGCTGGGGAGGAGTCTTGGGGATCTCACTACCAGTGCTAGTCTGAAACTGAGAGCACTTGACCTCCACTAATGTTTCTGTCCCTGTTATAGCTACTCTAAGTATTTTGAGGTGAAGTAATTTGAAGAAAGCTCCAATCTTGTGAAAGAAAAAAAAGATTAGAGAATAATCAAGAATTCTGGAACTACATCCATGCTGGATTTCCCCAAAGTGGAACAATGGGAGAGCAAAGTCCTGAGCAAACTTCCTGGTCCAGTCCGTCATTAACTGAGATGAGCACTCATTGTATACATCAACTTAGCCACAAATGGAAGTGAATTCAGTGGAGGCAGATGCTATTTAGAAATGATTTTTAAGTTTGAGCTCACTCTCCCCAGAAACTGAGAAGGTATAAAGGAGAGGATATCCCCAGGATAACAGCAAAGGAAAGTTGCTCACTGTTCTTGCTATATCATCCAATAAGTATTCTTTTGTAATAACTAATTGATGTTGCTATTTAAATGAAATAGGGTGCTAATCATCTGTGGCTAACAGAACTAGGGCTCAAGCTGATTGATTAATAAAACATTACCCCTCTGCAAGGGTACCCCTAAAATCCTGAAGGAACAATATAGCTACTCTTGCTCTGAGGAAGTGAGTCCAAAGACAATTGTTAATCAAATAAGGATGTGAAAGTTTAGCCCTTATATAACCCTGTGAAAGTTTAGCTCTTAAACATCCCAGGAAGATGTTTTCTCCCCACTATGGTCATAGAATGCCCTTTAATTCTCTTTCGATAGCTTTAAATGTGAAGCATTAGTGATAAATCAGATCAGGCAAGAAAATACAGAAGTTAAATTTCCTTTTTCCCCAGCCAAGATACTTTCTCTGGTATCATATCACCTGTGTCAGATCTTTGTTGATCAGATTTTCAATTTGAAAAAGACTCAACCTTGATTTAATTTTGGGTTGTGTAGAAAGAGAGTATGAATCTACCCTTACTTAGTTCAAAGCATTTTTAATGATATAATTCAGCTCTGAGGCTGAAGAATGCTATTGCTTATATGTGTTATGAGTACAGAGAATTTATTGTTCAATTAAATTTTATAAACAAGTGTATATTACCACTTTTATCCTTAAAAATTAATAAAATTTAACACAGCCTATAGGAACAATTTTAACCTTCAAAAGGAAAATGAATCCTCTGTGACTCCAAGTTCATAACTGAAATGCAATTTAGGGTTGTAGTCAAAGCAGATTAAGAATATATTTACATTGCACATTCCCCAAACCAACATAATTCTAGCTCAACGACAGCATATTGTATAGTAGAAAGAAATGAGGCTTAATTTTGAGTTTCAGTCCCAAAGTCTTTTCCTTAGTAGCATTGGACACACCAAATGATATCTGATATTTTAAATTAAAAACAACCTGTAAAATGGAACCTTCACTAAAATCCCTACTCTGTAACTCATCATGACATGAACCAGAAATAGATTCTTAAAGGTTATGATAATCGAGTGTTTGATATTTTTTGCCAGGACAGCAGGAATAAAGAACTATTGGAGAAAAAGAAAAAAGAACAAAGGAGAATAAATAAGGGTGGGGGAATAAGACTTGGGAGAGCTTTGCTTGGTCTTCCTTAACCTGGAAGTTTCATGTGTCAGTAAGTAACTGGACTGAGCACCTACTATCTAAGGTTTAAGATAATAAAGTTGGGAGAGGCTCATTACAAAAAAGTTAGCTGACATATCATGGTTTGTTTTACTTTATTTAGCTAGACAAAGCAACACATTTAGATCAATTTCCAAAGGACAGAGGAGTAGAGACCTTCATTGATACATGATAAATTTACCAAGGATCTTCGAAGCCTTAAAATAGAAAGGTTATGATAAAAATTTAAGGGACTGCCTTGCAAGATTGCTTTGAGACTAAGCAGTATATGGTTCATGTGATTATTTTTTTTAATTTTAAAAAATGCATTTTATTGAAGCTTTTTAACTGCAAAATATATGTATGTCTAATTCTTTAACAATGACCCTTACAAAGCTTTTCTGTTACAAATTTCCCCCCCCTAGCCTCCACCCCTCCCCTAGATGGCAGGAAGTGCATTACATATTAATTATGTTAATGACAAAGCAAATATATGTATGTATATTTCCACACATCTTGCCGTGCAAGAAAAATCATGTCTACAAGAAAAAAATCTGAGAAAGGAAACACAATGTAAGCAAACATCAATAGATAGCATGAAAATGTTATGTTGTAGTCCACATTTCATATCCCTCTCTCTGGCTTTTTTCATTAAGCAATTGGAACTGGTTTGAAACATTTCATTGTTGCAGAGAGCCATGTCCATCAGAATTGATCATCATATAGTATTGTTGTTGCTGTGTATATTGATCTCCTGGTTCTGCTCATTTTGCTCAGCATCAGTCCATGTAAGTCTCTCCAGGCCTCTCGGAAATCATCCTGCTGGTCGTTTCTTACAGAACAATAGTATTCCATGACATTCATATACCATAATTTATTCAGCCACTCTCCAATTGAAGGGCATCTTTTCAATTTCCAGTTTCTTGCCACTACAAAAAGGGCTGCCACAAACATTCTTGCACAGGTGGGTCCCTTTCCCTCCTCTAAGATCTCTTTGGGATATAGGCCCAGTAGAAACACTGCTGGGTCAAAGGGTATGCACAGTTTGATAACTTTTTGAGCACAGTTCCAAATTGCTCTCTAGAGTGGTTGGATCCGTTCACAGTTCCACCAACAATGTATTAGTGTCCCAGCTTTCCCACATCCCCGCCAACATTCGTCATTATCATTTCCTGTCATTTTAGCCAATCTGACAGGTGTGTAGTGGTTCCTCAGAGTTGTCTTAATTTGCATTTCTCTGATCAATTTGGAGCACCTTTTCATATGACTAGAAATGGTCTTAATTTCATCATCTGAAAATTGTCTGTTCATATCCTTTGACCACTTATCGATTGGAGAGTGGCTTGAATTCTTATATATATGAGACAATTCTCTATATATTTTAGAGATGAAACCTTTATCAGAACCCTTAAATGTAAAGATGATTTCTCAGTTTGTTGCTTCCCTCCTAATCTTGTCTGCATTAGTTTTGTTTGTATAGAAAATTTTTAACTTAATATAATCAAAATTATCTATCTGGTGCTCAATGTGATTCTTGAACTCCTTGCTTCTCCATGATCAATGTGATGTGTTTGGGAATAATCACAATGATGTGGATATGGCTCTGAGCCCTCTAGGATACAGCCCCTAAATCTGCCTTCATTGCTTCTATCACACAGACAGTTTTCACTCTCTGCAGCTATTGTTTAATTGCCCAAACCCCACCTTGTATCCTTTCTATCCTGGGCTTCTCTGCCATCTCCTGAAATTAACATCTGCTGAGATGTCAACATCTTCTGTTGTGGCTACTGACTCTCTGATGCACCGATGCTGCTGTCTGCTGAAGCTGCAGAATGTGTCCTCCTTTGTGGAGATTTCCCTGGTCAAACATACCACAAGGGTTAATCAAGACACTTACAGCTCTTCTGCTGGAAATAATATATAATCGTGCCGGCCAAGATACCAAAGATCTCATGGGATGGCGGTCAGTACCTTTTCCCCTTGGGCTACTTCATTCCACCCTTCCCAGGACCCAAAGAGCAAGTCTTCAATCCTAGCTGGAAAAGGACAAGTCAATTACATTCCCCTATTATTCCAGCAGTAGGCTCATGCTATCCAATCCACATAATTCCTATTGAGTCTTCCAAGGACGGATGATGAATGCAAGTTCCACTTTTTATTTTTTATTTGCCATTTTGATTCCGGTCATACCCTCAACAGTTAATCCTTTGGCTATCCACATTTCCTAGAAGCTTGTTTTGATAAGTTTTAAAGAGGGACTTCCTAACCTTGGCAAAGGAGAGGAAAAGTTGGTGACCTTTGTTCTACTTTCCTGCCAACAACAAAAAATCTATCTACATATTTTTGTTATATGTATATGCACATATATATGTGTATGTATAATCTTCCTGCCAATGTGACAAATATTCATATATATATATATATGTGTATACATATGTATATGTGTATATATGTATACATATATACATGTATACAGATATTTACAAATACAAACATATGTGCATCTCTACTTCTATGTGTGTATCTTTCATGACACTGGCAAAAAGAAAAGATAGTGAACTTCATTCTATCTTCCTGCCACTATGTGTAAATAGTGCATATCTATCTATATGTATATACACACATGAAAATACATACATGCATATACATATTTATTTACAGATGTATAGTCTGTATTGTCTAGAATTACAAATATAATGGCCATCCAGCTCCAGCTGGTATGGGATACAGTTGTCCAAATCCATATTCTTTCATATATGAAGACGTTTGGAGTATTACAGAGTACCCTAATAGAGGGAAATAATTCTTTGAATATCCTAATACTAATAAGTCAGTATTATAGTGTGTGAAGGGCTAAACTATTCATGTTCAAATATTCTTGCAGGTAGGTACATTGAATCTTTTTTTTTTATTAAAGCTTTTTAATTCCCAATTTATTGCTTCCCTCCTAATCTTGACTTCATTGGTTTTGTTTGTACAAAAACTTTTTAATTTAATATAGTCAAAATTTTCTATCTTGTGTTCAATTAGGAGTTCCAGATCTTCTTTGGACATAAATTTATTCCACCTCCACAGGTCTGAGAGGTAAGCTATACTACGTTCCTCTAATTTGCTTGTAATATCACTCTTTATATCTAGATCTTGAACACATTTAGATCTTATCTTGGTATGTGGTGTTAGGTGTGGGTCAAGCCCTAATTTCTTCCACACTAATTTCCAATTTTCCCAGCAGTTTTTGTCGAGTAGGGAGTACTTATCCCAGAAGATGGAGTCTTTGAGTTTATCAACCACTAAATTGCTAAAGTTATTGCCTAGATGTCCTGATAACCTATCCTATGCCACTGATCAACTACTCTATTTCTCAGCCAGTACCAAATGGTTTTGATGACCGCTGCTTTATAATATTGTTTTAGACCTGGTCCAGCAAGGCCACCTTCATCTACCTTTTTTTTCATTAATTCCCTTGAAATTCTTGACTTTTTGTTCTACATTGAATCTTTAAGAGGGAAAATATATGCAAGTGGAAGTGTGTATACCAATTATATATGTGCATAGGCACATATTGTGTGCATATATGTGTGAGATGGTATATGTATGTGTGTATATATATGCTTGCCCTGGTGGCAGGCATGCAGAATGAAAGTTACCATCTTTTCCTCTCCCTTTCAAGTGTTATAAAGATATATAGAGAGGCATAATGTAAAATTGAAAATTTATTTTAATTATACTTTTAAAACTTAAACTGACAAGGGGCTAATACTCTTGGACACCTTGTAAATCAAAATTTCTTACTTCTGTAATTCCCCCCTCCAAGTAGTTCTGGAGAAACTTTCTTAAAAGCCAGGTTTTTCTCTTATAATTATTTCCACTCAGAATTCAATGCTATTGTGAATTAAATCTCTGTTGTCATGATGGTTGAAGTTGTAATAACCTGGCCCTCTCCTCACTTAACTCAAATTCAAGTTGATTGGATCAAAGTCATTGCAGGCTATATCCCTGTCTGCAGATTAATTCTCTCATTTGAAAATTTCTCTCATTTCCCAGGGAGTATAATGGGGAGGGGCTGAGGTAATTCTTAACCAGCCAACCAGTTTACCAGTTGGGATTTTCATGATGTCATGTCATGTAGTGTCATGATATAATTCTTAACTGGTCTACCAATTGGGATTCTCATGATGTAATATCAGGGCTAGAGACTTTGCTCTGTCATTCTGCTAATTTGTAAACCTTAAGATTCTATAGAAATGCACTATTATCACATTATTGTGTTATTATGTGCACTGATGGTGGAGAGACCACCATATCAATAAGAATGTAAGCCATCAAATAATAAACACCTATGGATGTCAGTTAGACATACACATGCACAAGCACACACAGAATGGGGGAGTAACTCTGACAGATGGACATTCATGATTCTGCTGGTCAGGATCTACAATGCCCATAACAGCGATGTCCCTGATTCAGAGCCATTTGTTCATGATTTACCTGGAGGGACAGGATGGTTTGTGGTGATATATTGTCCTGGTGATTATGCTGTGATTTGCTATCTCAGTGGAGGCAAGGAGAGAAGGGCAGGGAAAGGTGTTTTGATTTTGTTTTGGCATATTCAAATGAATTTCAAGGGGTCATTGGAAAAGTGAGACATTCAGTCATGATCAAGACAAAATAACTGATTGATTGAATTGTCTTGTATTTTTGACAGTATTAAGATAGAGCCAAATGAAAGCTGAAAGGTGTCTCAGGTTTATAAGAAATCCACTTTTCTCACTCTCATAGATGTTGTGAGCGGGGTAATAAGCATTTGGAAGAGTGTCAGAGAAACTCTGTTAAAGAAAAAAACTGATTTTTATCATGTGGTTATTTGATATTCCCCCAAATCCCTCTCCACTTCCCCATTTTTTCAACACCTATATTTGAAATTATCTAATTCCTAAATATTATTATTCTAAATAAAGATAATGATCTTATATATGTATATATACATACATATATATTTTAAAAGGTCATTTTATATATATATATATGTATATATTCTCTTTCCAGAAGATGCAAGTCCCTCGAGGGAAATGTAGTTTTCTTTCATTCATTTCTGTATCCTCCACAGAAAGAGTGCCCAAAACACACTAAAAAGAACATTTATTAACATTAAACAGAGTAGGAGCTGCCTCTAGCAAACCCTGGTTTTCCAAGTTAGTAATAATTAGTTAGTTCAAGGTCCTCCCTTAATATCTATAGCCTAGGGACACTGACTGGTTTATTTAGGATGATCACAGTTCAGGTCCTGATCTTGACCCTCATCCTTAACCTCTCAGTGTCCTCAAATTGCAGAAAAGTTGTCCCTGTGCTCTGTTGGAGGTCCCGGGAGTTCCCTGTACCAAAAAAAAAAAAAAAAAAAAAAAACCATTGGCTTGGAGTGGAAAAAAGAAATAAGTAAACCACAAAAGCATCAGTCTGATTTACAGGCTCTAAATTTAGTCTCGAATTGAGGATGACTTGAGTTTTACTCTGCTATTGTCACCTAACCTTTCAAAGCCCCCCAAGCAACTAAAACTCCAAATTGCATTAGAAATGCTGATTTGTGCCAGAAGAGGAAGTTGTCTTACAATGGAAGTTCCCTATATTCAAGAAATCGCAGGTCTGGCCCGGACAATAATAATGATCATAAATAATCAATATTTATGTGCCCATATTTATGTGCCCATGGCATAGCTGGGTGGAAATTAGTCTGTGGCTTTTTTTTCTATGAAAATCTATACAAATGCATGGTTTCCCATCTATAAAAATCATGTTTGCCTTATGGATAACCTAAAATGGTGAAACAATGATTAAGAGCATATCAAAGATGAACTGCACCCCCCATTCTGTTACTAGAGAACAAAAAAGGAGTCCATCATATTTCACTATAAGGCCCCCAGAGGCCAATTACCCAGACTCTGCTATTGTTCTTTCCAAGAGAAAAAATACATTTCCCATTAATCTTTGCACTAAAATATGGGAAGCATCTTGAATGCTAAAGAAACATGTAGTTTAGCTGTGAGGCTGAAACTTGGGATGTGCCAGAGGTTTTGTCATTTACGTATGAAAATTAATTCATAAATCTTTTTGATATTTACAGCAGTCCTGGCAGAGCTTATCAAAAATAGAACTGCCTTATGAAACCATCAATGGGGTTATTGTTTTTTTTTTAAATCTGATCTAATATTCATGACACTGGAGACAAATGTAAATGGCCAGGAAACTTCATTTTTTTATTGTTAGAGAAATGTTAGGGGTTTTCCCCCCATAACTTTTCCTTGTAGATTTTTGTCTTTTCATTTCATAACTGCTCAAACAAAAGGATTGGTCCATCAATTTTACTATCTTCTATTATTCATGTAAAAGAACACACACCAACCTCAATGTGAAAAACCAGAACACCATGTAGGAAGCTTGAATACTGGTATTCAAGTAACCTTCTAAACTCTCACCTATTTGTAGATTCTCCTATTCAATCTTTGACTAAAATATTTTAATTCTATCTTCTAGGGGAAAATTGTGATTCCCAAGGAACAAAATTAGAATGTAAAAAGAAAGCAAACTATTTTTAAATATTTTTTTTTTCATCCAAGAGAATTAATTGGAAATGGAGACTGAGGGACCCTCAGAGACAGGCACTGAAATCTGAACTTAATTAGCCATCTGGCTCCACAGTTGTGGTATAGCAAAAAAGAACACAGCCAGAAAATCTGGATATAGGTCCAGAGACTGTTACTGGTTAGACCTAGGACTTTGGGCAAATGATGGAATCTTTCACAGGCTCAAATTATTTCTCTTTAAAATGGGGATATTTCTTATACTATCCATTTCACAGGGCTATGATCAGGAATGTGCCATATATACATACCTACCTATCTAAACTCATGTACATATAGTATGTTAATGTCTTATATAAGTCAGCATGTCCCATATTATGTCATAATGTCATGTATTATACAGTCATCAGATATCTGAGTCATTATTTACAGATCAGAAATTGAGCCACAGAAAAAGTCTTACAGGACTAAATTCTCAGCTCCTCCCAACTCCAGAGCAGGCACTCTATCCACTGCATCACCTAGCTTCCTCATAATAGGATTGATCAGGTTAAATTGTTATTTTTATAATCCTCAACTACTTCATTAAGTAATCTCCTAAATCCAAGGTTGCTCTTGGCAGCCCACTACCAAACACAAACCAGCAGAGCTGGTGTTAGCGAGATTCTGTTCTGAGTAACACAGGAACACAAGCACAGTCTATCCTTAGAAAATACATTCAGTATGGATTTATGTGAGAAAGAGAGCTAAAGGGCCAATGTAGGTCTTCCCATCTCAACTGCTGTGAAGAAGTAAAAGTGTATATAAAATAGAAATAATATTATTAATTTGTTAATGTTGTAATGTAATACATAATCTTTCTCAATCTGGCAACTTAGCCTATAAAATAAAATTAAGGTACTAAGGGGAAAAAATGAAGCATAATTGCTTATTTCCAAAAATTGGAAAATAAAAATTCTCATGTGAGACAAAAATGAAAAAATTAACCAATTGGTATTAATTACCATACTAGTTGGTATGAATTTTTTATATGTGCAAAATCCACCAGTCTGTCTGATGTTTAGCACAGCACCTGGCCCATAGTAGTGTCTAATAAATGTTTATTATTTCTCTCTAGTATTTTTTCTTGTTCACTCATTTTTCAGATCTCTAGGACTTTTTCTGAGCCCCTTTGGGCCTTTCTTGGCAAAGATACAGGAGCAGTTTACTATTTCTTTCTTCAAAGTAATTTGTCATTTCCTTCTCCTGGAGAGGTTTGTGATTTGCTTCTCCAGATAATTTTAAAGATGAGGAACTGAGGCAAACAGTTAAATGACTGGTCCAGGGTTACATGGCTGGGAAGTCAGTGTCTAGGGCCACATTTGAACACAGGAAAATGAGTCTGCCTCAGAACCACCTGCTCTGGCACTTCCACCACTTAGCTGCCCCATAAGGCTAATAAAAAGCTGGTGTTCACTGAAAAAAGATGTTATAGACTAAGAAAACTATTGTCCTTTTTATGATCAATATTCTTCATACCATCCTTCCAAACACCAGAAGAACCAGCTGTTGGAATAATTGTTAATAATAATTATTATTATACCATTTGTGTAGTGTTTAGTGTGAGCCTGATGCTGTGCTTCTAACATTATTACATTTCATTTTGACAAAAATCCTGGAATGGAGGTGCTATTATGACCCCTATTTTGTAGCTGGGGAAAACGAACATGAATAGATTCTCTCCATCAGGGCTCCTTTTTCCTCTTCCAAAAGTTGAAGGTGGGGTGAGTGTTAGAATAAAAATTGGACTGGCTATGGGTCTGTTTGCAGGGTATTGCACCAGGAAAATGAAAACACAAACCAAATGGGCCCTTATTTAACTCACCATACCCTCAGCAAGGGTCTAGAATCTAGAAATTTTTTTTTTTAATTTGTTTTACCATGCTGGAAAAAAAAATAAAAAACTAGGGCACAGATTGAAGCAGTAACTTCTATAAGACAAAGGTTTCTAGATTTCTAGTGATTTTAAAATAAATACAAAAATGCAATTAAAAAGCACATAAACTGACAGCAACAATAATAATTATTAATAATTACTTACTTTAATTAATAATAAAAATAAAAATTATTAATAAATAATTCTCTAATAATTAGAGAGCTGATCTCAAAACCAAGAAGAAATGGATGTGACACAGTGGCCATGTGCCTTCTCTCCTTCCCCAGTTTGTTCAGTGCAGCAACAGGGTTAGCACTTGTTGGAGGACATTTCCTCTCCTAGGAGTTCCCCTTCCGAATCTACCCCTTCTTGGGACCATAAAAAAGGGATTGCACAATTTCTCAAGAGTTAAGCTCTTGAAATCCTTTTGAAATAGAAAAAACCTTTTAAACTTTGAGAATGTAGCTTATTCTATAAGGTAGAGTTAACAGGCAAGCCTCATGGTATCATATGAAAGCATCCCACAACAGGGAATTGTCTTCTCTCTTATTGAGGCATCTATCTTCCAGACCCCTTCCTATCCTAGAAAATAAGGTGATATTGATGGCAATGGGAACATGAATTGCCATAAGTTCATGGACACAGCCTCACCACCCAACAATATTTGCTGAACAGCTTTTATTGCAAAGTATATACCTAACAGCCCTTATTGCAAGATGCAGATTGTATGTGTTTGTGTGTGCATATATTTAAAGAAAACCCTCGTGATGGCACAAGATATACTTTGGGCTATTTCAGAGTATCAGTTGGAAAAGACCAATCTGTACCTGAATATTAACCCGCTCTAGATACATCTGAGAGGTAGTGATCTAGCCACACTTTGATAGGTACCTAAGAAAACCTATAATTAGGGGCGGAGCCAAGATGGCGAACTGCGGACAGCTTTCTCTGTGAACTCCCTCCGACATTCCCCCAACCCAGACAAAGTAAGCCTTAAAACTGGTTTCCGAGTGAGGTCCTCGCCAAGCATTTGGACTACAACGCACTTCTATAAAAGATCTACCTTGAAAGAACTCCGGAGAAGGTTAGCCTCAGGGGAAATCGGCCGCTGGTCGCGATCGGACTCCAGCCGGGGCGGAAGTCAGGGCTGCGATAGAGGGGCGGATTTTGGGCACCCAGGAAGCCCCTGGGAGACGCCTGGGCCACTTTGCTCTGCTTGCGGGCAGGTGCTTTGACAGATCTGCCTTTGGTAAAGGGTGGATCTAGAGAAACTGAAAACGTGGTCTAGCCCCACCAGCCTCAGACCGGAAGTCAACTCGGCAAACTGCCCCAGGGCAAATATAAATTGTTGCAGTTTTCTCGGCTTTTGACCAATATCCCAACTTTAAATCATGAGCAAGAAGCAGAAGAGAGCTCTCACCATAGAAAGCTTTTACGGAGAAAAAATAGAACAGTCCCCAGATCCTGACATTATGAAAACAATCCCAGATGAAGCCACAAAGGCAGACTTAAGTTGGTCTCCCTTTCAGAAGGCTTACCTGGATGATTGCATTAAGAATCTCAAAAGAGAGCTAGAAGAAGAATGGGGAAATAAATTGAGATCAGGGCAACAGAAATATCAAAAACTGGAAAATAGGACTGGTGAATTGGAAAAAGAAAACAGTTCACTGAAAAACAAAATTGGTGAATTGGAAAAAATCACCAATTCACTGGAAAATAAAAATGGTGAACTGAAAAACAAAATTGGTGAATTGGAAAAAGACAACAATTCACTGAAAAATAAAACTGGCAAAATGGAAAAAGAATGCATTGAATCCAGAAATTCAATTGGCCAGCTACAAAAGGAGCTAAAAAAGATAACTGAAGGAAATAATACTTTAAAAATTAGAATTGAACAAATAGAAGTAAATGACTCAATAAGACTTCAAGAATCAGTTAAACAAAAACAAAAAAATGAAAAAATAGAAGAAAATATGAAATATCTCCTAGGAAAAACAACTGACTTGGAAAACAGATCCAGGAGAGACAATTTAAGGATTATCGGACTCCCTGAAAGCCACGATGAAAAAAAGAACCTGGATGCTATCTTCCAGGAAATCATGAAAGAGAATTGCCCTGATGTTTTAGAATCAGAAGGCAAAATTGGCATTGAAAGAATTCACTGATCACCTCCAGAAAGAGACCCCAAAATTAAAACCCCAAGGAATATCGTGGCCAAATTTCAGGACTATCGCACCAAGGAAAAGATATTGCAAGTAGCTAGAAAGAAACAGTTCAAATACCGAGGAACTGTCATTAGAATTACACAGGATCTGTCAGCTTCCACATTGAAGGATCGAAGGGCCTGGAACCAGATATTCCGAAAGGCAAAAGAACTTGGATTACAGCCAAGAATAAGTTATCCAGCTAGAATGAGCATCATCTTCCAGGGAAGAAGATGGTCATTCAATGATACAGGAGAATTTCACCTATTTCTAATGAAAAGACCTGATCTGAACAAAAAATTTGACCTCCAAATAGAGAACTCAAGAGAAACATAAAAAGGTAAAAAGGAAAACTCTTGAGAACTATATTCCTACTATAGGTATCCTTTAAAGAATGGCACTATAATTTGATTTTTCTTTGATAATAATGGAAAAGAAATTAGAGGTGGAAGGGATACCATACTGAAAAAGAAAAAGGGGGGAGGGGGGAAAAGGAGGCAAAATAAAGTAAAAATATAGGAGGTAAAATAAGGCAAAATCTCATAAAGAGACATAGAAGATCTAATATAATTGAGGGGAAGAAGGGAGGGCGATGAGTATTGATTGTGTAAACCTTACTCTCATTAGATTGGACTCTAAGAGAGTATATCGGACACATTTGGCTTCAAAGAAAGCACTGACCCTCCTTGTGGGAAGGTAGGAGGGAGGGAAGAAAAGGAAAGGGATAAACTAATAGAAGGATTAGGGGAAAGGTATAAAGGGGAGGGAGGGACTCTAAAGGGAGGAGGATTATTGGTGGGAGGTGGTCTTCAAGAGCAAAGTACTGGGGAGGGGGGAAGGGAGAGAGGGGAAAGGGAAGAGAAAATCATAACTCTGGGTAAATAAGATGGCAGGGAATACAGATATAGTTATTTTAACTGTGAATGTGAACGGGATGAACTCTCCCATAAAACGGAAGCGGGTAGCAGACTGGATTAAAAGCCAGAATCCTACAATATGTTGTTTACAAGAAACACATCTAAAACATAGAGATACATACAGAGTGAAGGTAAAGGGCTGGAGCAGAATCTTCTATGCTTCAGGTGAACAAAGAAAGGCAGGGGTAGCAATCCTTATCTCGGATCAAGTAAAAACAAAAATAGATCTAATTAAAAGAGATAAGGAAGGAAACTACATTTTACTAAAGGGTTCCATAGACAATGAAGCAGTATCAATACTTAACATATATGCACCAAGTGGTATAGCATCCAAATTCCTAGAGGAGAAGTTAAGAGAGATGCAAGAAGAAATAGACAGTAATACTATACTAGTGGGAGATCTCAACCTTGCTCTCTCAGAATTAGATAAACCAAATTCCAAAATAAATAAGAAAGAACTTAGGGAGGTTAACAAAAGGCTAGAAAAGTTAGGTATGATAGATCTCTGGAGGAAATTGAATGGTGATAGAAGGGAGTATACTTTTTTCTCAGGGGTTCATGGAACTTATACAAAAATTGATCATGTGTTAGGGCATAAAAACCTCAAAATCAATTGCAGAAAAGCAGAAATAGTAAATGCATCCTTCTCAGATCATGATGCAATAAAACTCACATGTAATATAAGGCCAGGAGAAAATAGGCC
>JAJPUD010000530.1:503907-517874 GCA_023553655.1 Myrmecobius fasciatus | reverse complement strand
GGAATATTATTGTTCTGTAAGAAATGACCAGCAAGATGATTTCAGAGAGGCCTGGAGAGACTTACATGAACTGATGCTGAGTGAAATGAGCAGAACCAGGAGATCATTATACACGGCAACAACAGTACTATATGACGATCAATTCTGATGGACATGGCTCTCTTCAACAATGAAATGTTTCAAACCACCTCCAATTGTTCACTGAAGAAAGCCATATACACCCAGAGAGAGGGATGCGAAATGTGGACCACAACATAACATTCTCATACTCCTTGATTGATGTTTGCTTACATTGTGTTCCCTTTATCTGATATATCGTTTGTGTAGATAAGATTTTTCTTGCACACCAATGATAAGTTTGGAAATATGTATACATATATTCGATTTGCCAATATTTTAACATAATTAACATGTAGTGGATATCCTGCCATCTAGGGGAGGGGTGGGGAGTTGGGGGGAAAAATTTGTAACGGAAAGCTATGTAAGGGTTATTGTTGAAGAATTACCCACACATATGTTATGCAAATAAAATAAAAATTAAAAAAAAAGAAAAAAAAAGAAAAAAAATAAAATAAATAAATGTCAAATCTAAAAAAAAAAAAAAGAAAACCTATAATTATGAAATGTACATGTATGCTGTTCCATTCACAATTTGCAATTAGTTGGCACAAGTATCAGAAATCAACTTTTTTTTTAAATCTAACAGCTTCTTAATTATATCCACTTAGAACTACAAGATTATTCAAACGTAATTCTCTCATTATAGATGACTTTCTGCCATCTTTTCAACAAGTGAGTTATGGCTTGGCAGTAACATAACCCACAGTCTTACAGGGATTCAGCACAAAGTTGCTGTCTCCTTTATTGTGTAAGTCTAAACTTAAAACAAAGATGTTAACACTTAAAAAAGTTTATCAAACACCTACTATGCTCTTAACAGCCAAATACATGGAATTTTTAACATAAGATCCCAGAAAAAAATAGAGGGGGGCACTTCGTTTTTACGGTCTTTTTTTTTTGTTTTTGCAAAGGCAATTGGGGTCAAATGATTTGTCCAGGCTGGGCAATTAAGCTTTTTGATAGTTGAATAGATTAGTCCTACTAGTTGTAACCCAAAATGATTTTTAAAAAGCAACTCTTTAAAGGATTTGATTGTGAGGAGAGTTTAGACTCACTTAGAAACAAATCGGGTCTTTGGGCTTTGTCAGTAGAAGCAAGAACTACTGCTCTCCAAGATATAATTTTTGCAGCCTATGAACCTGTGGCTCCATTATAGTGTTTGTAGAATGCCCGCTAAGGGATTCACGCTTAGCCGGAGCAGTAGTTTTGCTATTTCCCTTGACTATCCCAAACAAAGCAGAGATGGCACCTGGCAGAGGCAGTGGGTAGTAAATTTGATTTTTCCCCCATTTGTCCCAGTTTGTACTGTACCACCAAGGAAAAATGGCCCTTGGCCGCAGCAGTGGGTAGTATTTGCTTAGTTATTTCCCTTGATTGTCTCAGTTTGTACTGAAACCACCAAACAAGATGGAAGATGGTGCTTGGCCCCAGCAGTGGGTGCTTTCTGCAGGTACTGTAACTTTTTAATACATCTGTGACAAAGGTCATTGCTTTTAAATAAATCAGACAACCAGTATTGAGTGTGACCATTTTCAATGAAAAAGATTTATTTCAAGACTTACAAAAAAGACACTAAAATCAGCAACTTTCCAAGAACGCCCCACCTAGTCAAGGACTTCCTATCTTGTAAGGAGCTTTACAATCAAAAGGGAGCCCTCAGAGCACAGAGAAGGCGGGACCATGGAGGTGGTCCCGTTTCAGAGGCGGCTTCCTTCAGCATCCAACCCGAAACCCAAGGCCGCCACACAGTTCGGGCTCCCCCCCCCGCCGATCCCCTGAATCTTGCCTCGCAAGCCCCACATAATACGAACGGGTGAGTCCCTATCAGCCAGCCTTTATTGCGCCCCCCATCGCCCCTGCCCGCGGGGCCCTCAGTCGGCCCTCTCCTGGTACTCCGGGGGCGCCTCCCCATAGTCCTCCATGCTGAAGAGAGCCCTGCAGTTGTCAGCCAGGTAGCCAACAAAGTCGTGCAGATGGCTGAGCAGCAGTGCCAGGCTGTGGTCGTCGAGCGGCGTGTAGGCCAGCATGGCCCCGATGCGCACGAAGAGGCGCAGCAGATGCGGCGCGCCGTAGATCTGCGACATCCTGGCTTCGGGGTGCTCGGCCAGCATCTGCGCGTACTGCTGCCGCTCGGACTTGTACAGCAGCTGCGTGCCCAGCATCACGTTGAAGTACTCCTTGATGCCGGCCACCACCTCCACCACAGCAAACGCCTTCTCTTCCGCCGTACCCGGGACCGTCCTGGAGCGCGCGTAGTCCTCCAGGATGGCATCCACGTTCTTGCGCGCAGGTAGGGAGAAGAGCTGATTGTGCTTCGTCACCAGCTCCCAGTCGTCCACGAGCCAAGGCTTCAGCTCCACAGGGATGTCCACCTTCACGTCGGGTCTCACACTTGCAGCAACACGGCTCTCAGCAGCTGCGGCCTCTGTGCGGGCGCGCTTGCGGCGGGTGGCCCCGGACAGCTGGCTAGGGCCGGCACCCTCGCCAGTGCCCAAGGCCTCGGGCGCGGGGGCACGCTGCTGAAGGCCGGGGGTCTTCCTGGCCCGGAGGCCCCCGCGCCCCTTCTTGCAGGGTGGCAGCTGCGCCTGGTACGCCACCAGCAGCTCGCGCTGCCGCCGCACGTTGGTCTCCGAGTACTCAAAGACACGGCTCGCGGGCACCCACTCGTCCCAGTTCTTGTTCCAGCCCATGTAGTGGATCAGATAGGTGAGGGAGCCGGCCTGGGCTTCGGTCGCCGCCCCGCAAGCTGCCTCCGCCACCCGCACGCACTTGGCCTCGTACAGCAGCGAGCCATGCAGGGACAGCACCTGGTCGCCCACGCGGAATGGGGGCTTCAGGGCGTCCGCCTCCGCCTCCAGCTGCCCCAGGGTCTGGGCCGCCAGGGCTCCGGCCTCGAGCTGGGCGGCCTCTGAGGGTCCGGCCTGGGTCTCGAACGGGTCTTCCAGGAGCCCCACCTGGAGCTGGAGGCCGGAGGAGGGCCCCTGCTGGGGCTGGGATTGGGTCTCGGACTCTAAGGAAAGCCCGGACTGGGGCTCC
Source organism: Myrmecobius fasciatus (assembly GCA_023553655.1). Lineage (NCBI taxonomy): Eukaryota > Metazoa > Chordata > Mammalia > Dasyuromorphia > Myrmecobiidae > Myrmecobius > Myrmecobius fasciatus. The sequence goes on along the minus strand of JAJPUD010000530.1, from coordinate 514,718 downwards.
ACCTCGGAGGTTCCTTCCCCCTGGGGCTGGGTCGGGGCTGGGCCCTCCAAGGTGCTAGCCTGGGACTGGAGCGGAATTGGACTCTCAATGTCAGCTGCCTGGGGCTGGGACTGGGGCTGGGGCTGGGACTGGATCTCGATCTCGCCTTCGGAGTTCCCCATCAGGGCCTGGGCCTCTTGGGATAGGACCTCGAGGCCACCTGCCTGGGGTTTCCGAGAGGCTTTGGGAGACATCAGGACAAGGAGTGGGCAGAGCTCAGCACACCAACAGCAACCTCGGGAGCACAGTCACAGTCACGGTCAGGGTCAGGGTCAGGATCACGGCTGCCAGCAGTGCCTTGCTTCTCTGGGTCTGGAACAGCTTTCTCGATCTGGATCCAAACTGCTACCACCCGCCTTCGCTTCACTGGCTCGACCCGGTGCCTGGAGGAGGTCTGGAACAATCCTCTGCAGCACCTGAAGTTCAGCTGTGCACGAGGCTGTGCTAACTGCCCCAAGGCTTATGACGCAAATAGCTGGCTAGCTCCACCCCCCAACACTCCGCCCCATCCTTTCAGCCAATGGCAAAGCCGCCACCACGCGTAGGCGCCCCACCACAGCCTTAGCCCAACCCCTTCACTGAGCTTCAGCAAGCTTCTTCCCAAATTGTGCACTTTTTTAGCTCATTACAATGGGGATCGAAGCTCGGAGGCTTGCAATGTGACCCCTGCTCTGCCCTTGAGAGAAACTAGAGTTTTTGCTTCCTTCCCTCCTTTCTCATTTCTTGCAATCCCCTGTTCTTCAAGGTTCACCTTAAATTACAAGTGCATAAGAAACAACCAGCAGGATGATTTCCGAGAGGCCTGGAGAGACTTGCATGAACTGATGCTGAGTGAAATCAGCAGAACCAGGAGAACATTATACACAGCAACAAGACTATACGATGATCAATTCTGATGGACATGGTTCTCTTCAACAATGATGTGATTCAAACCAGTTCCTATTCAGCGATGAAGATAGTCATATGCATCCAGAGAGAGGCCTGTGGGAACTGTGAACCACAACACAGCATTTTAACACTTTTTGTGAATATTTCCATGCATTTTGTTGTTTTTTTTTTCTTCTTCTCTTTCTAGATCTGATGTTTCTTGTGCAGTAAGATAACTGTATAGATATGTATACATGTATTGGATTTGTCATATAATTTATCCTATTTAGCATGTATTAGATTACCTGTCATCTAGGGGTGGGGAGTGGGGGGAAGGAGGGGAAAAGCTTGGGAAAAAAAAGTTTTTGCAAAGGTCAATGTAGAAAAATCACTCATATGTTTTGTAAATAAAAAGCTTTTAATAAAAAAAAAATTACAAGTGCAATAGGAGACCATTCCAAATGGCCCCAGATGATCCATGAGCATCATGCCATATAATACAAATATAAAAATGCACCTGTCACAGAAGGTGTGACCCCTCAGTAAAACTCCTTTGAAAAATGAAGCTCACACTTTCTACCAAAAATATTCACCCAAGCTTCACTGGCAAACCGCAAAGCTAAAATAGAAGGATGGCGCCTGTGCAACAGGAGGTGATTTTATTTTATTTTTTTATTTTTTAATATTTTAATAGAAATGCTTTGTATTTATCAGTAGGGTCAATAAAACAAACTCCTTGTGGGATGGGGCTGTGGTTTTTGTCAAGTCAATTAGCACACATTAAGTGCTAGCAATACAAAGTAAATTCGAGACAGACACCCTTTCTCCCCCAGTCCCTTCCTGGCAAACCGAAGGTGTTTAATACATGCTTATTTGCAAGATTCATCACGCAGCATGGTAGGATTTTTGCATAAATTGATCCAGCATCACTGACATGGCTGACTTCTGCCTCTCCCCCACGGCGGTGTGCAAGTGCAGCTTCTCAAGCCCGGGGCCACCATCATTCTCCCACTTCCCATCCTCCACTCTGGCATCCTAGATTACATCCAGCTACTGTTTGAGGCTTAGGGGGCACTCTTCATCCTGTCACCCCCCCACACTCCACCTCCTATTGCACGGGCGCCATCCTTCTATTTTAGCTTTGCAGTTTGCCAGTGAAGCTTGGGTGAATTTTTTTGGTAGAAAGTGTGAGCTTCATTTTTCAAAGGAGTTTTACTGAGGGGTCGCACCTTCTGTGACAGGTGCATTTTTATATTTGTATTATATGGCATGATGCTCGTGGATCATCCCCCCCCCACCTCCTGGCAGCCTCGAGAATTCAAGGAACCCTCATCCCCATCAGTGGGGTCATCATCTTCCCCTCTACAGACATGCATATAGATATAGATATATAGACATAGATATACACTTATACACACATGTGCACACCTTTTTATATATGTACACATGTGTATATATAAAGATATACATGTTTTTAAAAAGATCATAAGAAATTAAGGATATCGTTGTTCAGAGATTTATAGGGTAAGGACCCAGAGTTACAACTAGTGTCAGAGGCAGCTTATTGCAACACAATACACACATACATACACACATGTGCATATATTTGTATATATGTGTGTATATGTAATATATACATGTATATATTTTAAAGAAAAGGATATTACGGAGTTGAGGAAGCCAAGGTTCAGAGATTTATATGGTAATGGCCCGGGAGTTACAGCTAATGTCGGAGGCAGTCTCTTATTGCAACAGAAAACCCTGGATTTGGAGTATTTCCTTGGTCACTTTCTGTCTGAGTGACCTTGGAAGTCAAGTGCTCTTATCTCTGGCTCTGTTTCCTTGCCTGTAAAATGAGCAGCCGGGACTTGGAACTCTCTAAAGTCTCTTTTATTTGAAAGTCTGTTGTCCCGTTTGCTGGGATCTGAATTTAGATTTCCCTATCCATCACTCTTGTTAGTTGCACAAGAGGGTCTTTGCGGTCATGACCCCCATGGAATGCTTATTTTGGACAAAGTTTGCACCTGTGAAAGATTTGGACCAACGGAGCAGGAAAAAAGCAGAAAGGGGGATGAGGGTGGCTGCCGGGAAACAGAAAGAGACAAGATGAGGAAGGGCATCTATTGTTTTAAGAGGCATTCTTTGCATTAGGTAGCATCCATACAGCTGCCCGCTGTAATATATATCAGCCTTAGGTGGGCATTTCTTAGCATAGTTTGCTACTGTCCTAATTTTTTCCAAGTAACATGGGAATGGGGGAACCAATTCTGTTTCACTTATTAAAAGGATCACTTTTGAGTTTTGATGAAATGAGGGTAGAGAGCAGGGGAAGAGGAAGTAGATCCCATATATTCAACGTAGTTGAAAACAAGAGTTTTAACTGAATCTTTTGCACCTGGGATAGTACAACTATGAGATGAGCAAGAAATAGCAATTAAATTCTTAAATTAACTTTTTAATGCTTAGGCAACAACCCTATATAAGCAGAAGCTTTTGCTGATGAGGTCATTGTTGGCAAGGTAAGTAAATGGATCTGAGAGAAGGGGATTATTTGGGAGGGGAAGTAGGATAACTGATATTTAATCAATTTTTCTTGCTACCTATATGTAGTGGGTGCTATTCCATTTGGAAGGGAGGGAAAGTATAATATGCATTACATAAAATACTAATATTTCCTTAATTTTCTTAAATCTGGACAATAAGATAAATCAAGTCCTGATTTGTAATATTGCTGATTTCTCTGGGTATAAATGTTCACACTGAAAATTTAACATTCAGTTCTCAAGGGTCTGTTGCAGCTGACTCCAGCACAACCTTGCCTATATATCAAGTTCTGTTGGTTCTTCAGTACCAAAAGGTTGCAAATTTTTTCATCACCTATTAAATTTGGTGTCTTGGGAAATGTTCTACCCTAGTTATAGCTTTTCATTCACTGCCTCTGCCCTTCCTTTCCCTGGATTTCTGAAAGAAATTGAAGCTAATTTGTTAATCTATCAACAGAATTTTAAAGATACAGAGGATAGGGAGAGGGATTGGAACTGTCATTTCATAATATGGAAATATTTCCAAGTGTGCAGTTTACCTAAAACTGAGTCTTAAATATTTACTTGCAGCACTGAAACAATGGCTTGATGTGGAAAACAATTATTCTGTCAGAGGTGAGAGCTAAAAATGATCACTAATACATATATAGTACAAAAGCTGAGTAAAAATATGTATTAAACTATAGACCTACATAGCATTGTCTTTTGCCTTAATTATGGAAAGCATTTTGACTCTCCCTCCTCCCAAATTAAAAAAAAATTAGCTAGCTTATTGTTTCTGGACTGTTGATTAAAGTCATTTTTATCTTGTTATGACATATTTTTAAACATCCCATATAGGTTTTTTGTCAGATTTTTTAAAAATCCTTTCTGACGTATTTGACCTTCAAAAGTTCACCCAGAAATGTAAATCATAAGCAGAGTCAGAAGTCTCTTGAGTTGTACTATGGAGTCTCCGATGGATATTTAGAGTTCTTTTAGTTTCTTAAAATTCTATACCATTCTCATTTTCACCAGGGATTCCTAAATTATAGTATTCGGAGTTCATTGCCAATCTTCTTCTGATCATTTCCAAAGAATACTGAAAACTCATTGACATGCATTGCTATAAGCCACTGTTGGGCTCATGGTGGTGCTGTAGAAACAGAACAACTTAGACTATTCCTCTGGGGCCTTTATAAATCTCCTCAGTTCCTAGGGTGTGCTTTGAATTAAATTGTCTAACCACGGAAGAAGGAAGTGGTGATGTGGGAGATAGAACATGAAGCTTACTTTTAATAATCTTTCCTTGCTTCTCATCTCCCATCATCTCCATTGAACCTATGTTGTATATGTTCTTCTTTCTCCTCTTTCTTTGATCCCGTTTCCCAACCATCCAAATACAACCCAACAAATATTAAATTCCACTTATGTGCAAGGCTGGATGTTAAACAATTTGCCCCCTTTCATTTAGTATGTTATCACTTGTTTACCCTTAATCTTTTGAATCCATGGGAGTACAGGAGATGAAATCAACGCTTTCGTTTTGTTTGTTAATTTCCCACATCTCGTGTATATCAGGATAATATTTCCATGAGAAGGTCTTTACAATGTCATTATCAACAATGAAAATTAGTTTGTCATTTCTTGTAAGATCAGAGATTTTCAGAGAGTAACGATGGGGAGTTAGAACTGGAAAATAATGGAAAAGCCTGCACTTGGAAAATCTTGAGGTTATAAGATTAAGTTTGTGCTGAAGAAAAGGTACAAGGCAAGTGGCTCTTGTTTGTTTATGTCAGGAATATTGCTTTACTTTAAATATCCTCTCTTAAATCTGTCTTGACCTTTTCTTTGCAAATGCATTTAAGGCTCATCCGACTCCATCCCAAGGTACCTACAGATTCAGGGCACTTTCTTTAAGGCTTTGATTTAATATCATTTTGATTATTAAGCACAAGAATTTTACCAACTGTGTAACCTGATTTCACACTTCTTCAGCCCCAGCCATTTTTCATAGAGCAAAAACTATTTATTCTTATTGCCAGTATTCCCAAGCTACTCAGACTTGGGAGTTACTAATTTCAGATAGAAAACCAATATTTTATGGGTAGCATATTGAAGGAAATAGAGAGGAATTAAAAACTCATTATGAAAAATCAGTGGATTTCAAGAAAAATAGGTGCATAAGTGAAGCTTCTTTGAAATTCCCCATGATTGCACAATCGAACAATTGTTCTTGAAGACTTCCAATGACCCATATAATTTTTCTTTACATTGACTGTCAATCTGATTTTCATTAATTAATCCTGGTTTTGCCCTTTAAAGTCAAGAAGAACAAATTTAATTGCCATTCTCCATAATATCTTTTAAAATATTTGAAGGCAGCTCAGTCTGCTCTTCTATAAGCGAAATATCTCAAGTTCCTTCAGAGGTAGCTCATAAACTGGTTTGACTTGTAGTTGCCGATTCATATCATCTTACAATGTAATCATTCCTTACACTTCAGAACATTAAAATGATCAACATGCTTTCACAAATATCAGATTGAATCCCTTAGAGATTTTGATCATTCTTGTCTATTTAATAGGGAAACAAACTGAAGATGAGAGCTACTGAGTGACATACCCAGTATTTTATGGCAAGTGAGCTGCAGAATCAGGACTAGGTCCTTGAAATCAGAAAGTTTTTCTTCTTTGACCTTAGTTCCCCACTTAAAGCACAGTGCAGTGTTAAGTGATAATAGAAACTTATTGAATGAAATTCTGATTCCAGTCCAATGTTCTTTTCCTTGAGCTCTATAGCCTTTCACTTTTTAAAAGGGGAGGAAGCATATGTAGGCAGCATCAATAAGCAAACTGCAATTCTCAATGTCAACCTTTTAAAATATTTAAATGATACAGATCATAGAAGTGTCATATCACCTGCTAAGACATGGTCCCTTGGGAATTACCAAAAACAAGATAAATAGGAATATCTCAACTCTGAAACAGTCCTTACTAAGTCAAGGATGATGTATTTAGGAAACCACAGAGGATCAGGAAGTAATTAAGACAATTATTAAGTAAATTATCAGAATATAAAGTAAATCATAAAAACACCAGCATTTAAATGAACAATTTAAAGAAAGCAAATGAAAGAAATTGCATTAAAAATATAAAATGTCTAAAATATCTAGGTATCAATCATCCAACACATATTCTATATTATATAAATAGAATTATAAAACACTGTACAGGAAGACAAAATAATTGGATGATTATTCATTGCTTATGGTTGGACCATGTCATACCATTATAATAAAAATGATGTTATTGCCTAAATTTGTAAATTTAGTGCTACCAATTAACCTGTCAATGGATTATTTATAGAACTAAATAAATACCAAAATACATTTGAAGAGATAAAAGGGGAAATATGAAAAAGTAGAAATAAAGGAAGAATGACATTCCCAGGTCTCAAAATGCTATAATTAGTAATCATGTAATGAATCTCAAATCTTTTTTAAAAATAGAAAGTAGAACAGTAGAAATAATTAGATGAGTCCAAGTACATAAACTACTTGGTAAGTACCCCATTTTTCATGAGAGCTTCTAAGAAAACTTGAAGAAGGTTTCAAACAGATAAGTAACCTAAAGATAAAAAAGTCAAATCATTAAAAAAAAGCGAACTAGAGAAAAATGGAAGTACTTTTTGCAAATATAAGTAGGGAGAAAATCAATAGAAATTACAAAAACAATTTTAATTGCATGAAAATAAAAACAAAGCCTTTTTGTATGCATAAACAAAATTACTGAAGCCAAAATAGAAGAGAAATTACCAATCTGGAAAAAAATATATCTCTGATAAGGGTCTGATATTCAGGATATATGGATATATAGGAAATGAACATTCCCAAAAGGATATGGACAAATAGTTATGGAAAAGAATCACAAATTATTAACAATTATCAGCAAAATTGTTCTTACTGACAATTTCTTAATTTTAATAATTAATCTTAATTGCAGAAATGCTATTAGGTAAACAGCTCTTGAACTTTCATTTTCTTTGCAAAAAATTGATGATAAAATGTTATATGAATGTCATAGAATAGTATTGTGACAAGAAAAAATATAAAAAATCCAGAAAAAACAAGATTTATATGAATCATTGCAAAATGAAGTAAGCAAAATTAAGAAAACAAAATTCAGAATAACAAAAATGTCAATTGAAAGGACAGTGAAGTGAAACTAAACACTGTAATTATAGGCACCCAAAAATGTCTTGTGAAAGCATGTCATTAAAAAGTTTTTAAAAGAAAAAAAAAACTATGGTCCTATACGAATGTTTCTTTCTAGTCTCTTTTGCTACATATTTATCCACTTCACGCCCACTCTTTGTGGATGTATTTCTTATATAGTCTTTTCTCTATTCTCTCTGCTCTCAATTGATAATTGCATTTGGCTACTAGGGGTTCAATTATCTTTTCTATGATTCCCAGAGCTATATATATCCAGCCTTAGTTTACTCTCCAAATACTGGGCACTTTAAACTGGCCATCTCAGAGATATCTCCAAGTCCACAGAACCAAACAGAGGTTGTTCTTCCAAATCCAAACCTCTTCCAGACTTCCCTATTGGTGTTACTATCACCACACCGTAGCTGTCCAGATGCATAACCTTTATGTTATTCTCCATTCCTCTCTCTCCCACATCCCATGAATCCAGTTTTTTATGAAATCTTGTAATAGTTTTTCCTCTACACTATTTCTTCCTTATATCCTCCTCTCTGTTCTTACTCAGTCACCACTTTAGTTCAGGTGTTTTTTTTTTTTTTTTCATTTTTTCCAGGACTTTTAGAATAGTTTTCTAATTGAACTCTACCTTAAGCCTATCCACTAGAGTTAGCTCTCTATGACTAACTTCAATCTACTCTGTATTATTTGCCTAATTATTTACATTTTATCCCTCATTTTGATGTGAACTCCTTTATAGATGGGATCATTTTTGCTTTTGCTTTTCATAACCAGCACTTAGATCAGTGTCTGGCATTTGGTTCGAAGTATATTCAATTGTTGCATATAGTGTAGAATGGGTGCTTGTTTAGGTAGGAGTTTCAACTCTGAGATTCTCTGATTTTGTGATCTGGTAAGATTTGAACCTTAAGCTGGGATTTTTTCCCTATGTGCATATCATAATGGTATTTTCCTTGTCCCATGACAACTCTGCTGTAGATTCACTTGTGTGGAGCTGTGCTAACAATCTGCCTGAGATCTTTAGGCATTGTGAACATGAAGGGAATTTGACTGAGATACATGTGTCACAAAGGGAGTAGAATTTTTTTCTTGACAATTCCTTCCGAATCTTCCTTTCTTCTAGGACACTGACAGGTGACAAGTGTAGAATATTCTTCTTGTTCCTTGCAGTGAGGGAGACCTGGATTTGAATTCCAGGAGTGACATGTACTGGTTGTTTGACTTTGGATGTCATTGCCCTCCTCTGAGTTTTAGTTCCATGTCTATAAAATGAAGATAATAATATTCACATTGTATACTTCACAGAGATGTTTGGAAAGTGCTTCATAAACACTGTAGAAATTTTGTGGGTTATTCATAGCTCAACTTATATTCCTTCCCAAATAACATATTTGTATGAAACAGGGTCAGTGTTTTCAACAAATCATTAATATTTTTGATAAGTGGTTCCACTATACAAATATTCAAGTGGGTTCAGAGATCATAATTTTTCCAAATAAATTTTTACCTTAATAATTTCTTGGTTGAGTACATAAAATATTTGAGAAGAGAGGGAAGGCACTGGAGCAAGGACATTTTAATATGAACCTGTCAGCTTGCCACCTTCATGGGGGTTTATTTATCACAGTGTTTATCAAAATGGCACTCCTTTATATCACCTCTTCACAAAGAAGATGTCTGTCTATCACTGTCAGTTTTCTATAGGGATTATCCATCATTTTTGCAGAAAGTTAAATCCTTCATTCCACAGGTTCCAAATGTGTCAAGCTCATTTGAGATGAGTCTGTTCCATGAAAAGGAATTTGAGGATGAACAGATATTGTTCTATGCAACAAGCTCCAGCTCTTATGTCTAAAAGTTTGTTTTTCAATAGATTTTTTTTGTTTGTTTTACTTTTGGCCATGGGAAAATGATTTGGGTGACAATCTATCATTTTTGGCCTCCAATCTAAAGGGATTTATTAACATATTTTAGTTGATATCACTTGGTTCAGGAAGGAAGAATTGAGTCTCTTAGACAAGTGGGATAGGAAATAACAAACACGGTCCAGTAGTTGGAGCCTGAAGACATTGCCATATGGGAAGTGAATGAGCCTGAATGAGCCACGGAAAACAGACGGCTCCCCTCCTATCACTGAGAATATTCCATCTGGTATAAGGAGGACGTTTGTTAATAAGTCACTGTGGGGCAATGTGGAATTATCTTTACCTATCTTGTCTGGATTTTTACTAGTAGTAATAGTAGTAAATGTTCATCAGCATCCAGATATTAAACTTTTCCCCTGTAGAAATAGCATTAAAATTTCCTTCAAGTAATAAGACAATCAGTGTCTCCTCACCTTGAAACATAATTTAATGTCTAAATTCAGTGGAAATTAATCTTTTTAAAATATTCAAATTATGTATTATTAAATATTGATCTATGATTGATTGGTCAGGTGGTATGTCTTATTATAATTTTGGAGGTATCTATAAATTGTAGCCCTACTAATTTTTTGGAAAAGAAATATCACTGAATTATAACTTTTCTTTCTGGGAATACACAAATTATTCAAAACACAGTTGTTGAAAAAACATCACAGGAGGCAATCTGAATTTTTTTATGATGATCATCATTGAACTATCAGTAATGGTAAAGGATCAGTAAGGTCCTGGAAACCAGATGGAGATTTGCTTGACTTCATAGTGGAGTGGAATCCTGGAAGCAAACCACAGAAATAGATATTAGAAAATAAATACTCCAGGAAAAAAGTTGAGTATTAAAATATATGTATTTTAAAGAGACAATCAGATTGTTAATATTTGTTCCAAGTTTATCAAGTAAAGATTTGTGTTTGTCATTTGATTATGGTGATGGTGGTAGTATTGGTGATGGTAGAGATGGTAATGATGGTGCTGGTGTTAGTTGTGGTAGTGATGGTGGTGTGGTGGTAGTGTTGGGTAGTGGTGGTGGTGATGATGGTGATGGTGGTAATGGTGGTGGTGTTGGTGGTGATAGTAGTAGTGATAGTAGTGGTGGTGGTGTTACTGTTGGTGTTGATGTCGTTATTGTTGGTTGTGGTGGTGGTGGGTGATGGTGGTGGTGATGGTGGTGGTGTTGGTGATGTGATTGGTGGTGATAATGGTGATGGTGTGGATGATGGTGATTGTGTT
>JAJPUD010000530.1:493589-503897 GCA_023553655.1 Myrmecobius fasciatus | reverse complement strand
GTGGTGATAGTGTTGTTGGTGGTGATAGGGTTGCTGGTTTTGATGTTATTATTGGTGATGGTGTTGTTGTTGGTGATAGTTTTGGTGGTGTTGCGGTGGGTGATGGAGTTATTGTTGGTGGTGGTGCAATGATGGTGTTAGTGATGGTGTTATTGGTGATAGTGTTGGTGTTGTTGATGATGGTGGTGGTGATGGTGGTGATGGTGGTGTTTGTGGTGATGTTGGTGTTCTTGTGATGGTGCTGATGTTGATGATGTTACTATTGTTGTTGATGGTGGTGATGTTGTTGGTGTTGATGGTTTTACTGCTCTTGGTGACATTGTTGTTAGTGATGGTGGTGTTGGTGGTGATGTTGGTGTTCTTGTGATGGTGGTGATGTTGATGGTGTTGTTATTGTTGTTGATGGTGTTGTTGTTGGTGTTGATGGTTTTGCTGCTCTTGATGACGTTGTTAGTGATGGTGGTGTTGGTGGTGTTGTTGGCAGAGGCGATGATGGTGTTGTTGTTGTTAGTGATGGTGGTATTGGTAATGCTGGTGCTGGTGGTAGTAGTGATGGAGGTGGTCCTCCTTGGTCCTAGAAGAGGTCCAAAAACATCATGAGGATGCTGTATTGACTTGCTCATGAATTCAATTTAAGTGAATGGGGCATGAACCAACACTTGCTTTATTGCAATTATGAAAGACTGAATCAAAAACTAAAACATTCCTGTTTTCCCAGGCTATGCTGCTCTCTCCCCACCTGTCCTCCAGCTTCCCAAAGCCTTTATATTGATTGTTTTTTCACCTCCCAGCTAAGCTCTGGAGCACTTTTAATTCCCCACCAGTGACTAACACAGACATCCTTCCCTTGCTTTCACTAACTTGGCCTCCAGCCTGGTTTATAGAGTCTGGGAGGGTCAGTCACCTTGTTTCAGCAATCACAAAGAAATGAATTACACTTTCCTCATATACAAGACAGTGAGACTCTGGTAATAGGCTGGAATCTGAAGCTATCAACATTTTGCCTGGTTGGACAAACATGACTCAGACAAGGGAATTCCCCCAAAAGGCCACTAATCTTCGGTGCAATAATCCTTTGGCTGACAAGAGAGTAGTTAGTATGAACTCAATTTATTCTTTATTTAAATAAAAATGTTGCTCTATTAAAGAGAAGGAAGGTATTGCTTAAAGAACTCCTGATCTTACAAACAAAATGTTAAATTGAGGAGAGCAGAAAATATAGTTTTGAGGTTTTTTTCCTCACAATGATAGTTACTTAACCTCACCTGTCCAAGGAATTTCAACATTTTTCTTCCAAATTTTCCTATTTCCATCAATTATCACTACCATCTATTCAGCTTGAGTCACTCTTGTCTCTTATTTCTTCATATCCCTTCTCCCCCAACTCTGCTTATTGTGTTTTTAATTCTACCTGAACATCTCATATATTTCTATCTTTTCTTCACCCATGCAGCCCATCACATCTCATCTGAATTGTGATAACCTTACAATTGGTCAACATACTTCTAATTACTCCCCTCTCTAAATTATTATTTACATGACTGTCAGATATTTCCATCAACAATCATCAGTGTTTCCCTGCATTGTCACAGTCTGGGTCCAAACCTACCTTTCCAGACTAATTTTTCTCCATTTCATGCATTGAATGTTCTTGTCATAAACTGCAAATTTGTCATTCCAGTTTGTTTTAATCTTCGTGAATTTGTATAAAATATTCGTCATGTCAGACCTGAACTCCTTCCTTACTCCCACCTCCAAAGAACTTCCTCTTCTGGGCTCAGCTCTGGGATGACCTTTTCCATGAATCTTTTCCTAACCCTATCAGGTCTTAATGCTTTCTCCCTTCTCAAACTACCTTGTATTTATTCATTTGTACACATGCTGAGTGTATTCTCTTTATTGATCCCTATCCATGTCCCATGAACCAAGCAGCTGTATGTTTTAGCAAATGCTCTAAAACAGGATTGAATATGTCAAATTTTGGTCTTAAAATGCTGTCTCACAGGACCAAAGGGCTTGGGGATACGAGTGATCTTTGAGGAAGGTACTCAAAATTATATGTTCTAATGCCTTTTTACTATACATGAAGTAATTGAGGATCAGACTCAGTTTAACAAGACAAGGTTAGGCAGCCAGTCAATAAGCATTTATTAAGTGATTACCATGTACCATGTAGGGCATATACAATACACAATTTTTATACTGTTCAAAGCAAAGAGATGCAAAGAGAGGCAAAAACAGAGCCCCTGCCTTCAAGGAGTTCACATTCTGATAAAAAAGGTGTGTGTGTGTGTGTGTGTGTGACCAAGAAAGGTTATTCACATACTGTATAGCAGAATTAGGATTCTGCCCTCTAACTCCAAATCCATCATTGCCGTCTGAAAGCTATGCTAGCAAACTGCACAGATGTTACTGAGAGAGGAAAAAAAATACTGAAAATGGTCAGTAAGCTCAAAACCTCAAATGACAGCAAAATTAACCTCCAGTTAACACAAAAACAATAAAATCCCCTTTATATTGACTTGACAATAATCCTAGATGAATTGTTAAAATTCTAAGAGTTTGCCATCCTGGAAGAAAAGTAGTGATAGGCTGATATTATCCAATTATAGTTGTATATGCATTTTCCTTTTGCAGCTTTCACTGCAATATAACTATGAATACTTTCTTGGAAAATTGTATTTTTTCCTAAAATTTTGTAAATTTAAGGGCTTTGTTTGAGTGATAGTGTGATAAATGGAATGCTGGTTTGGGAGCTAGGAAGTCTATATTCAAGTCCCAATTTTGATACACACTGATGGTGTTTACAACACAAGTGATGACCTTCATTGATAGTTCCTAATGAACCGAAAGACCTTTTCCCTAAAGAGAGTGTTGGCTTACATTATTGACATTGCTTATGCTCATAAAGAACTTTTTTTCATTCTGAAACCCAATTTTGATTATAGCGAAATGTATACGATTTTAGGGTGAAATTGTTAGAGTGAAATTAGTCTTTAAAAAATCACAAAACTTTATTGGAATACATCTTCATTAGGGCTACGAGTAAGAATAGGCAAGTCAGCCTATAAAATGGAGCAACAATGGTAACTCTTCATCATTACATCTTCAAAAAAAATAAATTAATCTGTTCAAATGTCAGTAAATATGTCCATGGGATTCATCTATTTGTATATGATAATTCTAGTCATAGATGTAACAGGAAAGGATTAAATCCTCCAGGAGTCATAATCACAAGGAGTATATAATTGTCTAATCTTGTCCCTGCTCTGTATCACCTAATGAAACAATATCTTTGGATTTTTATAGAATTATCTGCTTTTCAAAATACTTTCCTGTATGTTATTACATAATTCAATAAGTGCTTTTTGAGCCTCTATGATGTATATACCACTCTGCTACATGCTGGGAAAAAGTCAAATCATGCAAAGCCAACAAGAATTTATTTTGTTCATTTGTTTCCATCATGTCTGTCTGTTTTCAACTCCATTTGAGTTTTCCTTAGAAGAGAGAGATACTGGAGTGATTTGCCGTTTCCTTCTCCAGCTTATTTTACTGATGAGGAACTGAGGCAAACAGGGGGAAGTGACTTGCCCAGAGTCACCCAGCTAATAAGCATCTGAGGTCAGATCTGAACTCTTCCTGGCTTCAGACCTGGCACCTATCTCTTAAGGATTTATTAAACACTGTGTGCTGGGTACTATTCTAAGCACTGGGCATAGAAAGGCTAATACAAGTCCTGTCCTCAAGGCATTCACATTCTAAATTAAATAATCCCCTATGGATATCAAGCATTTTTCTTCCAACAATGCTAAGTTGTTGATAATTCAAGGAGGTTTGGAGTTTCTGTCATATAAGTGTGTGTGTGTGTGTGTGTCTATGTGTGTATGTGTGAGTTTTATAAATTTCTTTCTTCCATATCCCTATCTGAACATGATAGGTAATGAATAAAAAGGTGGTTACCCTACTATTCCATTCTACAGATGAGAAAACTGAGGTTTAGAATAGTTAATTGACTTACCACAATTAAATGAGAATATCAGAACTAAAACCTAAATCTTATTTCAGCTTTATGCACTGTACTCTGTTACCTCTGATAGTGTTAAAGAAAATTAGTTAAATCACTCAGTATTGTATTTATAATCAGATCTTTTGGAAACAAGCTTTTGGGGGGATGGTGATCCAATAGAAATTTCTCTGAGACTGAGTGTCCCAATTTAACACAAGAAGTTCTAGGTCTTATATACTCTGATGAAAAATATCCATGGTAAGTTTTAGAAAATACCTTATAATGCAGAGTTTAACATTAAAGATATAACTCAGGAAGAACATTTACCAAAGATACATTTTATGATATTGAATCATAATAATTTCACATACTTTTAAAGATTATATGTATTATAAATTTAAAAGATTTCAACAATAATAGTTTTATAACAAGCTAAATTTTATCTTGTCATACAAAAATATTAGTATTTTCTCATATCTTGAAGAGTATATGCATGTAGACCATTTGATTTAGATCAACAATCACCAGTATTTTGAATGTAGAGGGCCTATTAAAATTTAGTGAAGACATATTTCTTGATCACAATTTTGAATAATTTGAGGCCTGTTTTCTGGGGCTGGCAGTTTGATTTCCACCCTGGCCCGAGGAGGGGGGTAGGTTTCACTGACTGGCCTGCCATGCTACTGGCCTGCTGACTTAGGCCCAAGGGGTCATAGATGGTGATCTGTGCTGGAGCTAAGAGCCTTCTGTTGGCTTGCCTGGACACTATCTTCCCTGGGCTGTGCTCCCCTTTTACCAATGTGAGACAGAACTTTCCTGAAGTTCTTCTATGTTGTTTTAAACTGGAAATTGTTTCACTTAAGTCTTTTTGTAGATTCTGTTGCTTCAGAATCCATTTAGTGGCTTAATTTAACTGGTGGGGAGAGTTTAGTCCACTTACTGGCTACTCTCTGGCATCATGGTTCCTCCTCCTTCAGCCTACTTTTAAGGAGTTTTTTTTTCTGGTCTGAGTCATAATTGAACCCAGGGCTCATAACTCCCAAATCTGAAATGTTCACCTGGTCCTGCCAGGATACTATGCTGTCTCATTTGACAGATCTCTTCTATTCAGTGAGAATTATAGGTTACAAAAACTAAAATTGTCAAATTTTTGTCAGTTTTCTTAGAGCAATTACTGTAATATTCAACATAGAATGCTTAGTTCTCAGAACAATATAGTTAATAATAACAATTATCAGCAATTTCCTGCCAGAATATAACCATGAGTGATATTTCATGTCACTGCTGGAAACTTGCTGTTGCTTCCACTAGCCTTGCCAGGAATTCAACAATTGCAGTTATACAAAAAGCAAATGGGAAAATGTAAGGGATGTTGGGTGGCATTTGGGGAATAAAGTAATTAATGTTAAATCCTTGCTTTCTAAAAAAGATGAAATGTTTTCCACTGTCATTTTTTAAATTGGTAGTCATGATTAATGGTAATATGAATTAAATTCATATCAAAAGAGATGTTGCAACAAAAATTCACTCTGTGCTGAAAAATTACTGTAGATTTCTATAATAACAAAATTTTGGATGAAATTGCACCCCCTGCATGTAAAAATACATAGAAAATGCTTAATAGAACAGATATGACTTTTCCTGGGCATTTAAGTTCCTCTGTTATTTGACTAATTAATCTGAATTCTTTTTGATCCTTCTACATGTACCTCATTGTTAATGAAGAGAAATGGGTTGTAAAGAAGGCACCTCTTCCATCTGTTCTGAAGCAGAAAGGATGGAGTATTTACCAAAAAAAACCACTGCTGAAGGATGATGGTTTGTGAACAACAAACCAGTGCCTGAATCCTACTGTACACTGTGTGTCTGAAGTAGGGAAGAGGTTAGAAACAGCAGAATGCTAAGCAAAGCACACGGGAACGTTGTGATGGCCTGGAGCTTGCAGTTATTTCTGCTTTTGTGCCCTTATTCTGTGTGTCTTTGGCTCTTAAGCCCCTGGGAAAGGCAGAGGTTGGTATGAGTATCAGGCATTCTCCAAAGTCTGGACAGATCTTGGGTCTGGTACACTTTAACACAATATATTATTAGTACTCAAATATCTCATTAACGTTCTAACACCAGGATGAATATACATACAAGTACATTTGTTTATATATACACATATACAGGACTGCTAAGTAGCATAGAACACTTGACTGCAGAAAACTCCTCTTCCTGATTTCAAAGCTGCTCTCAATCACTGTGTAACCCACCTTGAGTCATTTCACTCTTTTTGCCTCTAGTAATCTGTATCAGGTAACCCTGTAAGATGAATTGGAAAAGGATTTGGCAAACTACTCAGTGCCTTTGCCAGGAAAACCATAGGAGATCACTAATAGGTGAACTCTACTGAACAACGAAATGTGGCTACAGATGAACGCACATTTTCATTGTTCACTTGTGTCAATGTCTGAATCTTTCTTGCCAAAGGTTCTGGACTGCTTGGCCATTTCCTTCTCCAGCTGGTCTTACACTTGAGGCAAGCAAGGTGAAGTGACTTGCTCAGGTTCCTACAGCTACTAAGTATCTGAAGACGGAGTCTAATTCAGGGAGCTGAGTCCAGGGCTCCATGCATTGTCCCGACTGGCTGGCTGTGGATATACATGCATACACATTTATGTGAATTTCACTTGCTGATTTCAATTCACTGTTGGTCGTTTTGGATTAGCCAGAGACTGCATCAGAAAGTAATATGGCATCCCATGGTATTAAAGTTACAAAAAAAGTTAATTTTTTTTGGTCCAAAGATCCCTTAGAATCCCTTATTTTTATGCCCTTAGGATGTTATTGATTGCAAAGGAAAGAAAAGGGTTTTATCTCTACAAAAGTATCGCTTATAGAACATTTTGTCATAGCCAGGAACCAAGGGAAAAAAACGTCCCTTGGTATAAGGCGTACAAGAGTACAAGGCATCTGGAGCCTGTATCTGCAGAACCAGAGAAGGAGCCGGAGGCCCGACTATCACCTTGGCACATTACACCAGTCCTTATTGGAGGACTCCCTAGTAATACAGTAACCAGGAGATGTCCCCTGGCCGCAACCGGTTTCTCCGAGCATGCCCAATCCTAATCTGGTATCCACTCCAGCGCCTGCCACATGGGAGGCGGAGCCTCCTTTGATTGGCTGCCTTCAGCTTTAACCTGATGAAGCCAGGGGCTCTTTTCAGAGATGAGATAAAGACAGCCAATCAAAAGAGGCCCTCCTTACCCACGTGGCTAAGAAACTGGGCATGCTCAAAGGTCTCGCAGGGTGCATCTTAGAACTGGGCACGCTCAGAGAAGCGCCATGATCCCAGTATGCTTGAATGCCCTTTTATTATGACCATACCTGGGTGAATGGATTTGAGAAAGGGGGAAGGAAAGGAAGGAAACAGAATTTGTTAAAGGCCCACCGGGAGCCAGTTACAGAGCTAAGTGCTTTATAAGCATTTGATCCTTGCTCTGGGAAGGAGGTGCAGTTATTATCCCCATTTTACAGATGAGGGAACTGAGGCAGACAGGGACACACAGCCAGTAAGCGTTTTCTTGGATTTGATCTCGGCGCTCTAGCCACTGCACTGCCAAGCTGTCTTAGCTAAAGAAAGAAAATAGAAGAGAAAAAAAAATTTCAGAAAAAAAAATCAATTGACATTTTAGGCAAAGTTCCACACCCATGAATCGCTCACCCTTCCTCATCCCCCCAAGAAAGGTATGGGAAGTGTAATCATTTGGGGGAAGGATTGATTGATCTTTATAATTTTGTCTTTCATTTTCTTTTGAAATAGATTTTTATTGATGGTTTTTGTTTGTATGTTTCTAGATTTCCCCCTCTCCCTCCCGTACTCCTCTCAGACTCATCCTTTATAACAGATTTTGGTTTTTTGAAATAAGGGGGAAAAAAGAGGGAAAAGACCCCAACAAAACCAATCATACATCTAAATAAAATACCTGACGTTATATGCAATATGTGCATTTTTCTTTTGACATTGACTATTCTGGCTTTTGTCATCTGCCAATTTGCTGAGTGACGTAAAACTTCAAATTTTTTTTGATTTGCATTTCTAGATTTTTAGTGCTTTGAAATATTCTTTTACTTGGTTGTTAATAGTTTACAATTCTCTTTAGAATTATCTGTTCATCTGGTGGAGTCTGAATGCCGATTGAAGCATATCGTTCTTCACTTTTTGTAGTTTTGTATGTGTTTTTCCCACTTTGGGTCTGTGTCTTCTTTCACGACATGACTAATATGGTAATATATGTTTTGCGTCACTGAATGCTTATAACCCATATCAAATTGCTTAGTGTCTTAGGAAGGGAGGAGATGAGGAATAGAGAAAATTTGGAATTAAAAAAAATTAAATGAATATTAAAAGTTGTCTTTACATGTAATGGGGAAAATAAAATATTTTAATTATAATTATTATATAATATATGATATATTATGCATAATATAATTATTGTAAGTAATATAATTAATTATTAATATTTTCTATTTCTATTCATACCTTTCAACACCAAAACTAGTGTAAATGTTGGTTTGAAACCATCCTATTAATTAGATGATAACATCATAGTACTTAAAGAACATTGAATAGACCAGAATCCAATAGA
This sequence comes from Myrmecobius fasciatus, assembly GCA_023553655.1. Taxonomy (NCBI): domain Eukaryota; kingdom Metazoa; phylum Chordata; class Mammalia; order Dasyuromorphia; family Myrmecobiidae; genus Myrmecobius; species Myrmecobius fasciatus. The sequence continues at coordinate 495,260 of JAJPUD010000530.1, read as the reverse complement.
TTGAGGAAACTTAGCCATGTCCAAGGATCATTTATAAATTACTAATTGTATTGAGAAGCAGAATTCTAAAAATTGAAGACTGAAATTGTAGCTGACCCTTACTGAGAAGGAACTATCTGGGGAAGGGGGAAGAGGAACTTTAACTTTGGTTTCAGCCAAATGTTTTCTTCTCATTCCACTTTAATCAAAGAAAGACTTTTTTAGCTCTGAAGGGTACAGAGAACTTCTTCTTTTAGGGCTCAGGGTGTGGAATGGATAGAACTATGTCCCTTGGGGAAGAAAACAAGCATTTATTAAGCACCTACCATGTGCCAAGCACTGTGCAAGCAATTTACAAATATTAGCAAATATTATTTGATCCCTCAAAACAACTCTGGAAGTAGAGATTATTATCCCCATTTCACTATTGAGGAAACTGAGGAAAACAGTGGTTATAACTTGCCTAGGATAACACAGTTAGTATCTGAGATTGGATTTGCTGACTCCAGGCTGCACACAATCCACTATGCTGCCTTCGTGAATACAGGGGCTATTTAATTTTTGCCTTCACAACTCTAGCATCCAGCACAAAGCTTTGTACAGAGTCAACACCTGATAAATGTTCCGTTGTTGAATTGAATTGATTTGAAGTAAATTAAGTGATTTTCCCAGTAAAGTGAAAGCTTTGGTACTTCCTGCCGGGTTGGAAAGGCTTTAAGCATGTTTAATTCCATCCTGCTTGTCTGTGGTTTAACATCAGCCTAACAAATTTCAGAGAAACTCTTTACCAGAAGAATTGACCACTGTCTAATGAATTCTTTTGACTATAGCAATTCATGGACACTGCCTACTGAGATTTTCAAGTATTGCAGTTCTGGATTGGTGAAGGAAGGGTCTACATAAATAAAATCCATTACCCTTAAATCATCAATGGCATAATCTTATTGTTCTTAGTCTTCTTGTTCTTGTTCTTCATCATCCTCCTTTTCATCATCACTTTCTGGCCACCTTTAGGTTTTGTTGATCTTACACTCAGATCTTCACTATTTACCCGGAACCCTGGACTTTTACCTTATCTCTCCTGGACCTGCCCACTACCTATTTTTTCTTCTTCTCATTCCCTCTTTCCCTTTCCAGTCCTTTCCTACAATTCCATTACTGAATAAAAATAATCAAATCAACACTACTATTTCTTAGAAATATCTTTCAAGGAAGGAGTAGTTAGGTAGTGCAGTGGATAGAGCTCCAGCCCTGAAGTCAGGAAAAGCTGAGTTCAAATCTGGTCTTAGTGCAAATTAAGACAACTCTGAGATACCACTACACACCTGTCAGATTGGCTAAAATGACAGGAAATGATAATGATAGCTGTTGGAGGGGATGTGGGAAAACTGGGACACTGATACATTGTTGGTGGAACTGTGAACGGATCCAACCATTCTGGAGAGCAATTTGGAGCTATGCTCAAAAAGTTATCAAACAGTGCATACCCTTTGGCCCAGCAGTGTTTCTACTGGGCCTATATCCCAAAGAGATTTTTAAGGAGGGAAAGGGACCCACATGTGCAAAAATGTTTGTGGCAGCCCTTTTTGTAGTGGCAAGAAACTGGAAATTGAAAAGATGCCCATCAATTGGAGAATGGCTGAATAAATTATGGTATATGAATGTTATGGAATATTATTGTTCTGTAAGAAA